>CAUYRH010007843.1:0-45334 GCA_963574655.1 Perodicticus potto
CCCGGCTGGGTTTTTCCATTTTTTTCATGAGTCGGGGTCTCACTGTCGCTCAGGCGAGTCTCGAACTCCTGAGCTCAAGCAATTCTCCCTCCTCAGCCTCCCACAGTGCTGGGATTACAGGCGTGAGCCACCGCGCCCGGCATGACATTGCCTATTATTAACCAAATACTTAGGTATTGATTTGTGAAGTATTTACTGAGCATCTATTTTGTGATAGGCACTGGGGTGAACCACAGATACTTCTTTACTGCTTAGTGCTTATACCCCAGTTAGAAATCAAGATGTGGGTAAGTTTGGTCTGTTCTACAAAGGTCAATGTTTATTGAGCATTTACTGTGTGCTCAGCTCTGTGCTGGATGCTTTATATTATTCATTTCATACGCCCTGTCAAAGTGAGTGTATTATTCTGTTTTATAAATGAGAAACTGAGGCTCAAAGAATTTGATAAGCTCCGGGAAGGTAGGGACTTTTACTTTTTGCTGTATCTATAATGACTAGGAGAGTTTTTGACATAATAAATGTTTAGTAAATGAATGAAAGAACGGAAGAACTTACTCAGAGTCAATGCTATGGCATGGCCAGAATTTGAAGCCACATGTACCTGACCCTCAAGGCTGCTAAATTATAACTAGACAAAATTGGAGCAGCGTGAGGTCCCATGGTTGCAACAGAAACAACCACCGAGTCCTACCAGTGTCAGAGCCAAAAACACTGGGAAGAGCTAGGCTGTCTCACTTTTACAGCCAGGGCTGAGTCTTCATGTGACTTTTTACACATTTTCTCAGCTGAGGAAGCCCAAGGCCACCACCTCACTGACTTAATGACTAATACAATTGTCACCCCTCTCTTGGGTCAGTCCAACTCCTGCCCAGTTGAATTTCCCTACACTTGGCTGGGCGATTCCCAGGGCTGTGCCTCATGTTCTGTTCCTAACCTCTTGGGTTTTCCTTCTCTGCTTACATCTTCCTGATTTGTTCTTTTAAAGTCCCAGTTCCTCTGTTCTTGAACTCATATTGATGCTGCCAAGCAGAGTTCATCTTGGTCAGATCCCAGGAAATTCTCTAGTTGCTGGCACCTAATGGGCACTCAGCAAAATTAAAAAGAGAAAGAGTGTGTGTGCAAAAAGAAGGGAAGGAAAAGCAGCCAGCACTTTCAGGAAGGAATGAAATGATTCTTTTTTCTTAGAAGTTAGTGGTGAGATTATGGCCCCCTGGATGAAGGGTATGGTTGGAAGGGTGTCTCTGGGATAACCCTGGCGATCGAAGGCTTGGAGGCCAGTGGTAACGTTCATAGGCACCTTATATTAATACCAGCAGCTTTATTTTGCCATGGTTCTTCAGAATCTACATTTTGCTGGCTTCATTCTCTTCTGTGGGTGTGTGTTGGGGGGGCGGTATCCTGGTTCTGTTACCTCTCTTTTCCTGCCTTACTGTTTTCCACCCCAAAAGGTAGCGTCATTCTTTGATTTCAGGGTATGAATAAGTTGCAGGCACCAAAGTGCATTCTCCTTAAATACATTAGGAGTAAACTATTAATTCTAAGCAAATTAATGGGTCAGAAGACAAGAACTTGAATGGGAATTGAGCAATGTGACTGTTCTTTAAGAATACTCTGTTCTTTATGCAAACCATGAGAGATGTTTCTGCTAAAATGGTATGACTAATTATAGCAAGAAGAACAGGGTTTCCTATAAGAAATGAAACTTAGTTGTGCACTGTGGTTATTAGTTTTTACATGGTGAATTTTTCTACAAGGTGGGTGTGGTCAGGCGCTCATCCTCTGTGGGCCAAAGGTGATTGAATGTGGGTTTGGGGTCTGGGAACTACTCTGTGGGTGGGGAGTTGAGCAGCACTGCAAGACTTGAGGTTGGGCTGGTCTTAAGATCCCTGGTTATTTTTTCAGTGATTCTAGAGGGCATCAAACTCCTAGAAAGATGGACTTCTGTGCTCAGTTTAAGGCAGATTATCCAAGGTCTGTCCTGCCAAGCTGCAGCTAACTGACCTTCCCTCCAGGAGCCAGGGTGTTGACTCTTTTACAGTCACCTCTCAGGAATGGGTTTTTGATATCTTTTCTTCTGGTGATGTGTATTTTCTCTTCCCTTCTAGGCTGTAAAGTTCCCTCCTACACCTTCTTTGTTCCTCATGTTGGATTTTTATCTCTCTTGTGCTTGGAGCCTCTCTTTAGGGAGAAGCAGGAGGCTGGGTAGTGAATGGGATGACAGGTTGGCATTCTTATGGGCTGATTGAAAATAGGTCCTGTTTGATGCTGGGTGGATACAAAGGCAACTGGGCCTTAGTGGCTGCTGCTCATCACGCTTGTGAGCATGGAGCAGTTAGCAGGGGCATGCAAGGGGAATTCTTTACCTTTTTTGTTAAGGCTGAGACAGAACTATCTTTTTATATACAAGCTTTGAAAGCATTGATGGTCACCTTGAATTCACGACATGAATAGTTGCTTAGAATAACTTTAGAGCAGATTATTTTGGATACAGAGAAGTAGCACAGACCTGGGGTCAAGAGACCTTTCTGGCTTTGCCACTAGCTTTCTCCTTATTTGGGATTCTGTTTCTCTGTCATCTGGTCCAACTTTTTTCAAAGGCCCTCTTCCAGATCTATAATATATATATGTATGTGTGTGTGTGTGTGTGTGTGTGTATATATGTATATGTGTATATATATATATATATATATATATATATACAACAGTTACTTCATGCAGAGGTTTAGCTAAGCAACTATTTTCACCTGGAAAACAGGAATGGCTGATGTGCTTTCATGATGGACACTATCAAGAAAAATTAACCTGTTTTATTATTTGCTTGTCATATGTGTGTGTGCTTGCTTTGTGCCAGTCTTCTTCTGGGCATAAGGGGACTGTAGACAGAGCAAGTAATTTTAGGGAGCTCAGGAATTGTGGCATCTAGTGGAGCATCAGATGAGCAAGCAGGTGGTAATGGGTGCCCTTCTGGGGGAGCATCCAGCTGCTATGGTGGGCTTAGGAGGTTTATGGATGAAAGATGAAGGAAGGCTTCCTGAAAGAGATAACACCTAAGGTCGGTGACGGGTAAGGGGGATTAGTTGGAATAGGGAGCATTTGGATTTGATGGTACAGATAACAGTGGCAACAGGATGTAGCAGGTCGAAAGGGGAGTGAGAGAATGGGAGGTTCAGGGTTTGGAAGGTGACCGTCGTTAGGCCTGTAGAGTTGGAGTTTAGCTTGGTGAAGGGTTGGGTATGTTAAGAGGGGCCAGAGAGTGTGACAGGGCACGAGGACCCTGTGAGCCATTAGGAGATGGAGATTGAGCTTAGCCTTCAGGAGATTTCAAGTAGGGACTGATGTACGCAGAGCTTCTGAACTCCATTTATACTCCTTTTATGCTGCTTTCATGGCAATGATTACCTGCTTGTGGGAGCGTGGGGCTTGAAATTGGGATGAAGGGGTGGTAGGATGACCTGTAAAACAATAGAAAGATTGATTGTGGCCTTGGGAATTCTAGTAGTGCCATTTCTGATTTCATTGATCACACACAATTTATGTAGCCTTAATAACTTTCAGAGACCATTTTCAGGTGAGGAAAAAAAATCTGATAAAAAATCTGCAGTGGGACTCCACCCCACAGTTGGCTTTGAGAATCTCTCCAAATATTGTCCAGGACCAATTTCTTTTCAGTGAGTTTTAAGCAGAGTACAGAGAGTACAGGTCTTGTTTCAAAAATCTTTGCAAAGGTTTGTAGTTCATGGGTGGAATGAAACTGCAAATCTTTGTTAGGCTAACAGAGGGAATGACTTGGAGTAATTATAGTGAGGGAATAACCTCTAAAGCAGACTGAAAAGTTCAAGAATAGAAATGGTTTAATTATTCCCTGAAATGTATAAGATTGGCAGTTATGGGGTAGAATACTGTTCATTGTCCCATGTTTACCAGCTGTCCATGACTTTACTTTGGTTATCTTTTACATTTTTTTACATTATATGTTGACACTGTTAAACTGCCTTTCATATATTAATCTTAACTTCTGTGCCTCAGTTTATGAATGAACAGTTTGAGCTTTTGTATCATGACCTTACCTTCCTGCAAATAGTTTTATTTCATTAGCATCACCATATTTGTATAGCAGAATTTTTGCCATCTCTTGACTATTTCTTGAATTCTGTCACTATTTTATAAGTGGAAAATGGAAAAATGTAAGTAGTAATATAGGGAGAAGTATGAACCTTGTAATGGAAGGAAAGATTGAATCATTAGACATGCCTAGCAGGAATGGTGTTAAGCTTTAGTCAACTTAAGTTGGCCAGCTACAGATAATGGTAAGGGTAAGAACAGAGTTAAATGCTGTGTATGTATGAAGCGTTGGGATTTTTATCATTTATTTTGTTTTGGGGAACAGAATTTCCTTTTAATATGTAAGTCTAGTAAACTTTTGTTTGTGCAGCTTTTTAAAAAAATGTATATTCAGGGGCAGCGCCTATGGCTCAAAGGAGTAGGGCGCTGGCCCCATATGCCGGAGCTGGTGGGTTCAAACCCAGCCCCGGCCAAAAACTGCAGAAAAAAAAAATGTATATTCAGGCCAGGAGTGGCAGCTCCATGCCTGTAATCCTAGCATTCTGGGAGGCTGAGGTGGGTGGATTGTTTGAGCTCACGAGTTTGAGACCAGCCTGAGCAAGAGCGAGATCTCATCTCTAAAAATAACCGGTGTTGTGGTGGGTGCCTGTAGTCCCAACTAACCTCCAACTCCTGGGCTCAAGTGATTCTCTTGCCCCAGCCTCCTGAGTAGCTGCGACTATGAAGGTGTCCTTCATATTGCCTGGCTAGTTTTTTCTATTTTTAGTAGAGATGAGATCTCACTCTTGCTCAGGCTAGCCTGGAACTCCTGAGCTCAAGCAATCTACCTGCCTTGGTCTCCCAAGAGTGCTAGGATTACAGGTGTGAACCAACATGCCCAGCCTTTTTTTTCCTTTTTATTTTTATTAATATTTATTTTTTATTGTTGTAAATACATATGTATATGTGTATGTGCATATATATATATATATATATATATAATTTACATTTTAACCATTTCAAAGAAAAGTACACAATTCGATAGTCTTAAGTACATTCATAGTGTTATACAGCCATCATCACTATCCATCTCCAGAACTTTTTTATCATCTCCAACTGAAACTTTATAACCATACCCATTAAAGAACAACTCCCCATTTCCCCTTCCCCCAGCTCCGGGAAACCATGGTTCTACTTTCTGTCCCTGATTTTGACTATTCTAGGTACCTCATATAAGTGATATCATATAAAATTTCTCCTTTTGTATCTAGGTTATTTTACTTAGCATGTTTTCAAAGTTCGTTCACATTGGAGCATATACTAGAATTTCATTTCTTTTTAAGCTTAAATAATATTCCATTATATGTACATATCACATTTTCTTTATCTAGTCAATGTCAGCGGGTATTTGGGTTGTTTCCACCTTTTGGCTCTTGTGAATAATGCTACCGTGAACACTGGTGTATAAGTATCTTTACCTTTAGCTGTTTTTAAGAGTGGTTAATTTCCTACCACTTCCATCCTGCCTCCTGCAAGGGAAAACTAGCTTCTCAAGGTTCAAAGAAGCCCCCTGGCAGAGAGGCTGATATTGGCAGTGGAAAGTCTCCTGGGACACTATAAAAAGTCAGAGGGACATTTGTAGGCACTTGTAGCATCCGCTAACAAGATCCCAACTCCAGTAAATAAAGAAGCTAGTATTTCAATCTTGGGCTCTTGGGCTCTTGGCCTGAAAGCCCATTCTTTTAACTAATTGCTCCATAATGAGCTACTTTTTAATTCCAAGTGTAATAGTGCTGAGACACAAAGATGAACGAGACATGTTCATTGCCTTCAAGGAGCTATCAGGGTTGAATCATCTGTCTTGCAAAAGGCTCAAGTAGAGAAAGTGGCATCGTTTGGTGTAATCCAGAACTCACAAAGCCAATGTAAGAAGGGATCACAGGTAGCAGGTGTGCAGATTCCCTTTTCTTGGCCTCCTGGGGTGAGGTATGCTTGGGCCAGGCTGACCATACATCCATTCATGAGTTCTAGCTCATGTCGCTGGCATTCACTATTAGCGCTGTTTGTACAACTGTATAATCTCCTAGCAGGAGTTATGCTCCTTTGAGCTTTTTCAATGATTGCCTTCATCTTGATGTCTAAGCATCAGGAGTAGTTATTTGTCAGAAAGGAAATCAGAGCCCAGGGATGATAAAAAGGAGACTTTGGGAGGCAGTGAAAATGGCTGGTTGTATGTGTGTATCTGTATCTGAAAAGGCATCATTTACGAATGATTTGCATCTATCTGGAGACCTAATATGAGATATTCTGTCCTCGAAGGGGTAACATTACCTAGCTTGGCAAAAGACAGAAAGAAATGAGAGATAAATGAGGGGGAAAATGCTGTCTTCTATTTTAACCCAAATGTTAAATATTTTGTTTTAGCGCTGTATTCACAGTATCTAGGTGTATTAGTCAGATACTGCTAGGTTGTGCTGAGCAAACTAATGACCTCTAAATCTCAGCAGCTTTTTTCTGTCCTGGGTTGTCTATGATTCTGCTCTGCATTGTCTTTGTTCTAGGACAGGAGTTGAAGGAGCCTTGTGGAAAGGAAAAAACACTGGTTTACCCACAAGATGGCTCTGATAACTATGTTTGGATATGGCATGTGTTACTTCTGCTCACATTTGATTGGTCAAAACAAGTTACTTGGCCAAGATGTCAATGAAGCAGGAAAGACCCCTTTCCTACAAGGAGGAGGCTGTAGAAATGGGCACAAGGGCAACATTTACCTGTAGTTTGTAAGATGGTTCTTCTTGAAGCACAGTTAGTTATGTACCCATGTGTTATATATAGCAAGGACTTCGGTACTAGTAGGATGAAGACAGTGTAAAAAGTGGCCATTTTCAGCCATGATCCTAGGATTTTAGGGAATTCAGGTCCAATTAAATAAAAACCATGTCACAGGATATCTCTGGGATTCCCGTCAAGCCATTCCTGTGCTTCTGGCTTTGCTTACACAGCATCACTTCTGCTTTAGGCACTGTGGGTTCAGAGCTTTTCTCCCAAGTCAAGGCTCACCCTGCCTTTTCTACTTCTTCCAGTGGTTTACATTTCTTTCTTGTGTTATATTACAACCGACTGGCCTCAGTGCTATAAAGTTTTAGACTTCTGAAATAAATTAATTGTGTTAAAATGGCCTAAAATGAAAAACGAAACTTTGTTACAAGGAAAAGTACTTCTGAAATATTTTATCAGCATTTTAAAATTTAGATGACAAATCTAAAGAGTGTTTTGTCTTGGTTTTTGGAGAATAGAGTACAAAGAATGATCCGTTGTCAGGTACTGTGATCTTAACTGCAGATGAATGAACCTGAAGAAACGTACCTGGCAACTTATTTATGTGTTTCAATTTGAGTATCTTGACTAATTGTACCTTAATTTTGACTTTCTCTTTAATTCATTGAGTACAGTATTAGTTGAGTGCTTTCTATTTGGAAGCATTAAGTGTTGTGGGAGAACATAGGAATAACTCAGACTAGCTGTCATTGTCAAGAGCTCACAATCCAGTGGAAGAGTTGGGCAAAGTACTGTGAGTATGTGTGTAATTTACGAAAAATTCATTTGAAATATACTCGTTTAGATGTCTTGTGGGGAGATGGTGAATATTGTGAACACAGGATGCAACTTTGGCTAAAATCGCTAACATTGGCTAAAATTTTACTTTAATGTGCAATTTTTTTTTTGCAAATTTTTTAACCAGGTACTCCTTTCAGACACAGTGCAAGATGTTTAATATTGTTATTCCTATTTTACTCATGAGGAAGAAACATATTGTAATAAAGGGTCTAATTTAAGAAAATACAGTGAGTCTATTGGTCAGTACTGAAGATGGTGATGGTTGTACTGAGTATTTTCTGAGCCTCAGGCCCTGTGCTAAGCTCTTCTGCATTCTCTCATGTATTCATCATCCACTCTATTTTTGTGAAGTGGCCATTGTCACTGAGATACTTACTGAGCTCTGAAAGGTTTGCTAACATGCTCAAGGTTAAACAGATAATAAATACGAGATTCGGGACTCTAATCCACTGTATGCTTAATCACTTAATCAAGGTTTCTTAAAGTTGGATGAGATCCCTTTTAAAAACATAATTTCTCATAGAACCCCAGGATTGACTTAAATTATTGTTATTGTAACAATACTTTTAATTATATACACATAAAACTGGCAAATTTTTATTTTTTATGCTTTTATACCTTTATACAACCCAAATACATTTAGAAATTGAATATACTTCATATTACAGTACTAATTCAAATTAACAACATTAATTTAACTGCATTAACTAAATTACTGCCTGTAACAGGAAGATGATGTTAGGCAGGTTATTTGCCCGTCAGCTGGTCTACCCTGCTGTGTGCTGGGTGATGACTCAATTCTGCTGCCATGTTCACAATATTCAACTTCTGTGAACCTTTGATTCATGTTGAGGAACTTGACATCCCTTACCTTTCACCTGGTGAGAACACTTCATTTAGATCCAGTCCATCTTCTTTCCCTCCTCATTGCCCCACAGTGATTTCTTAGGGTACAAGTTGGTGCTCAAACACAACAGACACGGCTGCCCTGATGATTAAGAATATACTTACATTATTTTTTTTCAGATTGCTGAAATTAAAAAAAAAACTCTAAGTTCTCATGAGATCTACAAATTCTTTGCTATATCTATGACTGTGGACCTACCTTTTATCCCCAACTTTTGCCCTTTTTTCCAGGTTTAAGAAAACTGAATTGTCCCCTCTTTGTTACTGTCCTCTTCCTTTCACAAGCCTCTGTCCATCCGAGACCGCACTCTATCATTCCCAGAAAGGCCTTCATTGTTTTCTAGTGTTCACAGCACCGGACAGCCTCACACAACAATTAGAGTTGTTAATGTAAACCCAAATAAAGGGGCTACAACCCCCTTTTAAATGGAGGGATTTAGGTCTCTGGTATGTCAGAAACCACATTACAGGTTTGTTGTGTAGAAATATTTGTTGACTAGATCTGAATCATGTCCAATAATTTTCCCTTTTATTTATTTTTATGTTAAATGAGCTTACCTGTCCATTCATAGGTGAGAGAATTGACTCAGTCCCTTCATGATTTTATGACCTTAGTGACTTCTTATTTACTGCAATTTCAGTTTTTAGAGGAGTTTCTGCATACTGTTCAGCTCCCTGAACTTGACCCTTGCTAAAGGCTCCCATGGGACTTCTCCATAGTTATAAGTCATATTTTTGAGAGACCTCAGAGTTAGGGCGTAATGTTTATTCTTGTTCTTCTTCCCAGAATACACAGATGAATGCTTGTTTCTGAAATTTGCACAGTGAAGCCATTCTCCACCCCCTGCTGTTGATTGTGGCCTTTTTTTTTAAATAGCTTACCATCTTTGCTAAAAATTGTCCTCGTGTATGTGATTATGTGTATATTCTTTTCTAGTAAAAAGCTATTTAGATATAATCCTTATGTTATTGTCAATGTAGCAAAATTTTGTGTGATTGGATTGTTAGGGGCAAGAGGGTAGAGTTGTTATTCTTCTTTTTGTCATTTTCTCTGAAACATCTGTTAGGTGACAGATTGAGGATTTTTTAGTGTAAGACCCAGTAACTCCTGAATATTCTTTTTTGTAAGTATACTATGGCTAAAGCTTTGCCAATTGATATTTTACATTTGTAGATTAAAGGAAATGCACAGATGTTTTAAAAAGGAATCTAAAAACCTTATTTATCTCTTCAGTGCAACCAGCTTGATTTGTTCCCTTTATGAGACTTTATGAGGCAGTGGATAATGTTGTTATAATCAGCATATTACATTCACCATAACTCTTACTTTAATTTTATTTAACATTTCAAATTAGTTTTTAGTTTTACCATTTGTTATTTTGGTGTTTGACTACATTTTTAACTTGCAGAGTTAGGTATGTACTATATGATAGTCTGTTACTTTAACAAAAGTTTTTAGGTGTTTCAGATTTTGAATTTAATACTTTGAAATAAATTGACAGGGCTTGAAATGTAAACAATGGCATTGTTTAGAATAGTTAGCTAATCCTCAGGTATACAGAGCCCTTACCTGGTATGGAAAATAGTCAGCCTCTTCATTCAAGCACCTTGCGTAAAATATGAGCCACAGCAGCTGAATGTGTAATCATCTAACTCTGCTTGTGGAAAACTGTAATTATAAAATGAGTTTGGGGGAACTAAAGGAGAGAGTAGTGATGTTTGGATAGGTGTGTTTGGGTTGCCTACAGCTTTTTTGGAGAATAATGGAAAAATATTTTTAAAATCTCTGCTATGTCAAGCTGGACTACCCCTCCCAGGTCGCCTAGCCCAGGAGTTGGAATGTGAGCTGTGACGTCATGGCACTCTACCGAGGGCGACAAAGTCAGACTCGGTCTCTAAAGATTAAATGGTTTATTATTGGGACTTCTCAGTACCTACAGATGCATAATATAGTCTGCAGATCATGGGGAGGGAATGTCTATCTTTCTTTCCAGTAATTTATTTTTTTTGAGGCAAAGTGTCATTCAATTGCCCTGGGTAGAGTGCTGTGGCATCATAGCTCACAGCAACCTCAAACTCTTGGTTGGACTCAAGTGATCCTCTTGCCTCAGGCTCCCAAACAGCTGGGACTATAGGTGTCCACTAAGATGCCCGGCTCATTTTTCTATTTGCAGTAGAGATGGGGGTCTCACTTGCTCAGTCTGGTTTTGAACTCCTGAGCTCAGACCATCCACCTGCCTTGGCCTCCCAGAGTGCTAGGATTACAGGCATGAGCCGCTGTGCCTAGACTTTTTCTTCCTGGTTTTAAAAGAATGGCTAATGTCTTGAGCATTTTTGAACAGCCAGTTGAGTTTGACTGCGAAGTGTCTGATAAGGCTAAGCTTAGCGAAATGAGAATTCTGACACAATTTTGAGGTTTAAAATCACTGTGTTGTGTTCTGGAGCCTTGGACTTATCAAGGTTAACTTTTATTGAGCATTAGCTGTGTACTAGGTATTGCGCTAAGTACATTTCTTGTATCATTTCATTTAATCTTTCCCAAATCTCTATGAAAAGTACTACTATTATCTCCATTTTACAGATTAGAAAAGTGAGGGTCAGAGAAGTTTGCTAAAGGTCATACATCAAGAAGTTAGAAATATGGCTCCAACTAGTTCTAGTTTTTAGGTTTCCACTTTCCTTTTTTAAAACACAATGTCTCTCCTCTCCAGCTACAGTTACAAAATTGTCATATAACTACGATGGAAGTGATTTCAGCGATAAGATGAAAATAATATTAAAGCACCATTTTCATTCTTTCAAATATTCAAAGATAATTCTGCATAGCTTATGTGTTCTCTTAGGCCTGCACAAGAGGAGCCTCTGCACAGGGCCTCATGCCTTAGGGTCCCACTCTAGCCCTCCTCTGACAGGCCCTGGGTGGGCACCTGCACTTAGCCCCTCCAATGTTTCCCGCAGAGGAAGGTGCCCCCCTGGAGCCTGTGCCTGGCGTTCCAGAGTCCAGTCAGGGTATCCACAGACCTCTGTCCTCCCTGCCTAAATGACCCTTACTTGTCTTTCAGGGTATGCTTGGGATTTTTTACTAGGTCCATCCTCTTGGGCACAAACTATGCTACCAGCATGTACATCCCTAGGCCTAGGGTTATAGATTTGTGAGGTTATAGATCAGATGCCAGTAAACTGCTGCCCATGGACCATATTCAGCTATCACCTAATTGTTTTTATGAATTACAATTTTATTGGAACACAGTTATGCCTGTTTGGCTGCATATTGTCCATGGCTGCTTTGGAGCTGAAATGGCAGAGTTGAGTACTTGTAACTGAGGCCAAATAGCTTGCAAAACCAAATATGTACTATTTGGCCTTTTATGGGAAAAGTTTGCTGACCCTTGATATAGCTGGGGCCAGCTCAGTGTGTGTGCTACAGAGTTCACGTGTGTGAGGTCCCTCGTTGGGGCAGGCCTTCCTCTTTCCACCATGTTTTGGCTGGAATTTTGAGGAGTCTAAGAATTCTAAGTTCAGAATTCAAACTTCATCTTTCCTATGTCTATATTTATCAAGAGAAGAGGATAGAATGTATTTTATTTACCAGTTTGTTAGCTTGATTTATGCCTTTAAAATGTACAGACGTGTGGACCTCCATTTGTACTCTCGCTCTGGGCTTTACCAGTGTTCCACAAGTGTTAAAACCTAGAGTGTAGGCCGCTCACACCTGTCATCCTAGCGCTCTGGGAGGCTGAGGTGGGTGGATTGCTTGAGCTCAGGAGTTCTTGACCAGCCTGAGCAAGTACAAGACCCCCCCTTCTCTACTAAAAATAGAAAAAACTAGCCAGGTGTCTTGACCAGCACCTTAAGTTCCAGCTACTTGGGAGGCTGAGGCAAGAGGATTGCTTGAGCCCAAGAGTTTGAGGTTGCTGTGAGCTGTGACACCATAGCACTCTACCCACAGTGACAGAGCAAGACTCTGTCTCAAAAATAAAACAAACAAACAAACAAACAAACAAAAAGCCCCACCTTGGAGTACAGTAGAGGGATTTATAGTAGAAGGAAAGAGAAACCCCTGACAAGTAGTTTCACATATTAATATGGAATTACAGAATTACAAATGGAAATGCTGTGGGGTCATATATGGATTATTGGACTTTTCTTTTTTTCTTTCTTTTTGTTTTTTTAGAGACAGAGTCTTACTTTGTTGCCCTCGGTAGAGTGCTGTGGCTTCGTAGCTCACAGGAACCTTCAGTTCTTGGGCTTAGGCGATTCTCTGGCCTCAGCCTCCAGAGTAGCTGGGGCTACAGGCGCCCAGATTATTGGACTTTTCGAATGCTAAAAATGTTCTGTCTTGGTCTAGGGCAGTGTTTCCCAACCTTTTTTATCTCACCACACAGTTGAACCTATGGTTAAACTTTCATGGCATACTGAAATTATATTGATCAAAAAAAAAAGGGTTAAGAAAAAGAATATACCTTTTTTTTTTTGGCTCAGAGCCCATAGTCCAGTGGTTAGGGTGCTGGTTCCAACCCGGCCCGGGCCTGCTAAATAACAATGACAACAACAACAACAAAAAATAGCCGGGTGTTGTGGAGGACATGTGTAGTCTCAGCTACTTGGGAGGCTGAGGCAAGAGAATCGCTTAAATCTTCTTCTAAAGATTCTAACTGTTATTGAGTTTTGTTTTTAATATTATTCATTGCAGAAAAGCTTGCTTCAAACAAATATTACTCTGAGAACAGAAAAACTATGTCTGTTGCTTTTTGGTAATACTTGGAAATTTGCCCTTGAGAAATAACCAAAAAGTTGTAAAATCTGTTGTTGAATATTTTATTTTATTGTTTTTCTTTTTTAAAATTATTATTATTATATTTTTAGTAGAGAGGGTGTCTCACTCTTGCTCAGACTGGTCTCAAATTCCTGAGCTCAAGCAATCCACCCTTGGCCTCCCAGCGTGTAGAATTATAGACATGAGCCATGGCGCCTGGCCCATTGTTGAGTATTTTAATGACAATCCTCTTTTATTTCTTATTTCTGTTAATTCTTCCTTTTCTGTAATATTTAAATTTGCTGACATAAATGCACTTAAAACAAAGGGATTTCTCACCCAATCCAGAGACGTTCTGTAGGTGCAGGAAAATGTTTTTCAAAATTCATGTACAAAAAATCTAAAGTTCATAAAATATGTTCATTAAGACTTTTATCTAGTTTACACCTTTTCACTAGTTCAAACATTTATACTGCTTTTTCTCGTTTAATCCTTTCCTTCCAGAGCAGTAATTTTTTTCTCTGAAAGCATTCATTTTTTCTGTAGATGTGAGAATATTTTCATGATTTCCCTGCATACTCTTATTAAGAGTATTCAAAGACTGAAATAAATCTGCAAGAAATTCAACTTTATTAGACCAAACCTCATGAAAGAGTAAATCATCTAATTCAGAACAGTGCATTTTTAAAAAGGTCAATAGTTCTATTAATTCATAAAACCCTTTTTTTTTTTTGAGCTGTCTCACTTTCGCCCTTGGTAGAGTGCCGTGGCCTCATAACTCACAGAAACCTCAAACTCCTGGGCTTAAGTGATCCTCTTGCCTCAGCCTCCCCAGGAGTTGGAAGTACAGGTGCCTGTCACAACACCCAGCTGTTTTTAGAGATGGAGTCTTGCTCTTGCTTAGGCTAGTCTCCAACTCCTGAGCTCAAGCAATCCACCTGCCTCAGCCTCCCAGGGTGTTTGGATTATAGGCATGAGCCACCTTGCCCAGCCAATTCATAAAATCTTGATAGAACTCTTCTTTGAGATAACCATCTCACTCCTATGCAGTAAGAGTTCTGAATAAGAAGCATCCATTGAGGAACATAATTCTCCAAATAATCTTGACTGCAGTGGCTTGCTTTTTATATAATTAATAACTTTAATATTGTTATCTAGGATCTTTTGTAATTCAACCACTAATAATTTTGTCACTAGCATGTCTCTGTGTAGGAAACAGTGTGTAAAGATAATTTTTGGATTCTTTTTTTGTGCAAGTGTAATAAATCCTTTTACCCCTCACATAGATGGGGCTCCAGGTTCATATAAGTACTGGATGGACGAACATATAAATACTTATGCACGAATCCCAAGACAAATTATTACAATTAACAATTTATTTGTTATCTGATTATCAATCAAATCAAAAATATCTTGGCCCTTTATTGTTGTTTGGAGTGGTTGACAAAATAAAAACTATTCTATGATTTCTTCTTTATAGACAAATCTACTGAATGCTAAGTGTTGAGGTTTACCACTAATATCAGTAGTTTCATCCCACTGATTTGCAAACATGTTTACAAGTAATCTTTGTAATTTTTTGTTATAATGTTGCTTTGTTATAATCTCATCTTTCAGATGAGATATTACTTGAAATTTTATATTTTCATATAAATCCCTAACATGCGAAGAAATTATATTATCTGAAAGCGGATTTTTAAAAATTTCCTTTTTTTACAATTACACCTCAGGCTGGTAAAATAACAGATTCTGCAATTATATGAGATTTCATTTTCCTAGCTACAATTTCTGCAAGTGTGTAATTCATGTCTTGTGCTTTATCTGATATTGTTGTGTATCTGATCCGTATTTTTCCTGTTTAGTATTACTGAGTGCAAGTTATTTGAAATATTTCACTGGATTTTTAGACAAGTGGAATACCAGGGTTGTAAATGTCTCTTTAATTTGTTAGGAACCATAGCTTCATTTGCTAACGTTTAGCCACAAATTACACATGTGGGATGTGGTGGAGTTCCTTTACTATGTATGAAGCCCAGTGATAAGCAACCTTCATTATATTGATAACTATTATTTTTAATTTAGTTGCCATGTACTTACTGGATGAAGCAGTGTTCGATGCACTAGCATCGTCTTCTGAATCACTAGTCTAGGTGGTAGCATTGGTGCATTCACGTTGTAAACATCAATGAGTGCAGTTAAGATATACCTTAGTAACATTTTATAATTTAATAAAAGTGTATAAAAATAAATAAGAATAAGTATATTAAAAGAGGAAAAATAACTCTTGTTCCCAGGTTCATTTGTCCAAATTGAACCCCAAATGCTGGGATCTCCTTGCCAACTTAGCTGTAAGATCTAGGTCTCTACACTAGGGCACCCTGTCCTCCTTGCCCACCTTTTTCGTCTCCTTTCCTTCCTATCCTTCCCTACAGTGCGAGTTCTATGAATACCGACTGTCCAACCAGTCTCCCATGTGACTGCATCTGGCTGCCACAAGGTGCCGCTGCTGAGGCTGCGCTCCCTCAGACTGAAAGATGCAGCTGGTACCCTCCGTGGTCCCCGTGTCTGGTCCTGCCAGGGAAGGCCAACCTAGTACCCCTGTAGCCACGCTCAGACAGGAGCAAGCCCGGTGTGGTGCAGCAGATGCTATCAGTGCCCCACCCACATCTCCTTAGCTCTCTTGACCTGTGTGGGAACATGAGGGCTTTCTCTTGGCCTGGAGGTGTGCAGGTTGGATGTGCCAGGGAAGCAGCCCACAGCCCGTGGTGAATGAATTCTTTGCCCTTACCCAGGTGTGACCACGAGGCTCATTCTCCACTGTCTCTCTGGGCTCCTTCCAGTTTCCCACAGCAGAAACCTTTTTGAAAATGGACTCTCTAGTGACTTCTTTCCCTTCCTTGTTTTAGTGCCAAAATGTCTTCTCATTACTTCCTGGTATTACCTTGTAAATTAACCGCCTGCACCCAGATCCTTCTGTTAGCATCTGCCGGTGGGGAAGCCTACCTAGGGCCACAGACTTCCTGGCGAGTTGCAGCCCTGTGTCCAGTGTTGTGCCCCACTGCACAGGCTCATGCAGTGTGGTGGAGTGTCTAGACGCTCCCGGCCTTACTCACATGCTTTGTCCATGTGGGGTTCTCCATGGTGACTGAGTTTCAGTCACCAGCCTGGACTCCCTCTTATTGTGAAGTAATTATTTTATTTCTGGGAACTCTAAGCCTTGTTGCAGCCGTGTTCATGCCTTGCCATAGATCTTATTTACTCTGAATTCTGGGCATCAGGGACTGGGGTATCATCGACTTCCATCCCTGAAGGCCACAGCATCCTTGTGCTTAAGGATTCCTGTCCTACAAAGTTTTTCATTCTGGAAACCAGGGATCTGAGGAGGGGGTGGTCTTGATTATGTTATAAAAGGTTCCCTTACACGTTCACCAGAGGAACCAGGCTATCTGGTCATCCTACTTTAGACTAAATGAGAGGGCCACTCAGATGACCTTTGGCTGCTAAGATAAAGTTGGCCTCTCTTATGAAAAGAGAAAAGATACTATATCTTAAAAGACCTTGTGCCTTGAGAGAATGTAAGTGAGAGACCTGATTTGGATGGGATGTACCTTGTAGAAGGTTTGCTATTGATGCTGTGATCTAGATGATGGAATAGGAAATAATAGGAAGTAACTCTCAAGGCAAGCAGCATAGGAGAAGACTCTGAGATGCGAAGAAACTTGATGCATTTGAGCAGCATGATGAAGACCTGTTGGAGAAGGGAAGAGTAGCAAGGTAGGAGGCTGAGACTGTTGACAGTGGCCAGATTCTGCAGGGCCTCAGGCCACAGGTGGATTTTGGTCTTGTCCACAGAGCATTGGGAAGTTTTAAGGGGCCTTCAAGGGGAGATATTTTGTGGTCATAATCATATGTTAAAGCAGTTTGGCTAATGTTTTAGAAATAGATTGGCTGATGATAAGAAAAAGGGAGTGGGACTGGGCAGTGGCTTATTACTGTAATCCTAGCACTTTGGGAGCCTGAAGTGGGAGGATTATTTAAGATCAAGAGTTCAAGATCAGCTTGGGCAATATAGAGAGACCCCATCTCTACAAAACAATTGAAAAAAAATTAGCTCAGTGTGGTGGTATGTGCCTGTAGTCCTGGCTACTGGGGAGACTGAGGCAAGAGGATCAATTGAGCCCAGGAGTTCAAGGCTGCAGTATGCTATGATTGCACCACTGCACTCCAGCCTAGATGACAGAGAGAAACCTTGTCTTAATAAAAAAGAGAGGGAAGGCTTTAGGACTGCAGTCCTCAATCCCGAGGCCACAGATCATTCCCAGTCTGTGGCCTGTTTGGAAATGGGCCATACAGCAGAAGGTGAGCAGTGGGTGTGCAAATGAACCACTGCTCCCCATTGCATGTAGCACCACCTGAGCTGAAACTCCTGTCAGATCAATGGCAGCATTAGATTCCTCTAGGAGCACAAACCCTACTGTAAACTGCACATGTGGACTGCAGGCTTCTTATGACAACCTAATGCCTGATGATCTGAGGTGGAACCGAGAGGCAGTGATGCCATCCCTGGGGAGTGGCTCAAATACAAATTATCATTAGCAGAGAGATTTGACTGCACAGACACCAAATAAATCAATTGTTTGTAGACTCATATTAACCCCTTCCTGGTCTGTAGAAAAATTATCTTTTGTGAAACTGGTCCATGAGGACTGCTCCTTTAGGACATATGAGATAGTTTGATAGTCTTGTTGGTGCAGTAGTGGTGATGGTAGCAGCAGAAACAAGGGCAAAGATTGAAGACAATTTTTGGAGGTAGAATTAATAAGATTTGGTAATGGACTTGAAGAGGGTGGTGAGGGAGAATGAAATACTTAAGACCTTTTATGTGGGTAAAGTGGTAAAAAATTTAAATGCCTATAGAGGCAAACATGGAAAAAAGGACTCAGACTGAGTACAAGGTAGTAGAGAATGGAGGGGAGTATGGCCAAATGGAGGTGCCACTGGTTGACAACAGCCAGTTGTCGCCATGGAGGAAAGTGAGCCTAAACACTGGTCAGATACTCAGATTTTTCATGAAAAGTCAGAATCTGGATTTTAATGTGAAACGTCCTTATCTTTCCATTTTGACAACTGATGAAAATTCTAAACAGCATTGTTAGCTGTATACAACACATTTGCCCACGGCATCTGGCTCCTGGGCAGCTGCTTCTTGCTTGAGATCTCTTCCCCACCATGTTTTCCTCTAGAAAGAGTTTTATAATAGGATTAAATGGAGTCCTTGATATAGAATTTTTCAGAAGTTAAGGATGCTGATAAAAAACATCCCCCAAAGATATTTTAAGTTGGCTAAGTCTTGGGAGATACTGATGATCTCAGCTCACACGGTCTGTCAGCAGGGCTCAGGTGATGGGCTGAGGCTGAGATCTGTGGAAATAAACTTAACCTAATTTAGAGCAGATAGCAGGAAGTGCTTTTGTCTTAAAATAGACCATTCCACACCATGATAGTCTGAGATACTTGAGGTAGAAGGGAATCAAGGCTCTCCTTAGCTTTTGCCCCTCCAAGCCAATAGTTCAAGAGTCCTTAAGCCTTTTAAGAGAGTGAGTGGATTTATGCATATTTTATTTATGAATCTATATGTAATTAGAGAAAACATTCCTACAGATTCACAAAACTATCTTGTTTTATGTTGTTTGAGTCTTAAATGGAACTTACTTTTGGACTTTAAATTTTATCCATGAGGTATTTTTATTTTTAAATTTATTTTCATTTTTATGTGTTTGGAAATAATGTCTCACTCTCATGTCGAGGATAGAGTGCAGTGGCTTCATCATCACTCAGCGCATTCTCAAACTCCTGGGACAACAATTTCTTTTAAAGCGAAAGGAGGCGGGGCATCAGTAATCCTAGCACTCTGGAAGGTCAAGGTGGGTAGATTGCTTTAGTTCAGAAGTTCAAGATAAGCCTGAGCAAGAGTGAGACCCTGTCTTTATTAAAAATAGAAAATGAGCTGGGCATTGTGGCAGGTGCCTATACTCACAGCTACTTGGGAGGCTGGGGCAAGAGGATCATTTGAGCCCAAGAGTTTGAGGTTGCTGTGAGCTATGACACCATGGCACTCTACCCAGGATGACAGAGTGGGACTCTATCTCCAAAAAAACAAACAAATAAAGTGAAAGGGTATTGTATAACTAATTTCTTTGGTGTCATAGTTTTTAATTTTTTATGTCAGCAACATTTGTCTCTTTCTGAGCATAGTTTGAACTAATAACTTATACTTCTTACGGTTGCATATCACAAATATGTAAGAATTACAGGTATTTTTAAGAGTTTACAAAAATGTCCAGTGATTGAACCTATTTGACTTCGTTATACTATTGAAAACTGTAAGGTTTTAACTGCTACCTTATTTCCTATACTGCATTCATAGGTGGGTAGAAAAGCTTAGAAATGGCTTCATGACTTAAAATCGGTAGTGGGACATAGACGACATCATGTTATTTATTGCTGAGTAAAGCGGATCTTTTTGCACTTTTTCAAAGATTCATTTTACAGAATTTTAAAAAATCAGGGTAGATGAGAAATTAGGAGAAAACAACCAAAAAAAGTCTGAGTGTCAAAACAAGTGCCTTAAAATATATCAGGGAACTTAAATACAGCTGGGTGGTGTGTGTGTTTGGGGAGGGGATGTGTGAGTGACTCAATAGAACAAGGAGGAGTTATGAGGCTTGGGTGACTGGACAGCGCTGTGGCCCTGCCTTTGCCTTCTCTTGTTAACTGGGTTTTTACCTCTTCTGTGAAACTAACAAACCTCTGTGTCCTGCAGCCTTATGGATGAAAAGGTTCTAGGAAACCATCCCTGCTCTTTGTAACTTGGGGGAAGAAATTCATTTCAAAATAGAGTGTTGGGCCTAGGGTTTCTGATTAAAAGCTATTGTTAAGAAGCAGAGGTAGGCTGAGTCTGGTGACTTGCACCTTAATCTCAGCATGTAGGAGGCTAAGGTGGGTGGGTCGGGCTCAAGACCAGCCTGGACAACATGGTGAGACCCTGTCTCAATAAAAAAATTTTAAAAATTAGCCGGGCATAGTGGTGCATGCCTGTAATCCCAGCTATTGGTGAGGCTAGGACGGGAGGATGGCTTGAGCCCAGGAGTTTTAGGTTGCAGTGTGCTGTGACCATGCCATTGCACTCCAACCTGGGTGGCAGAATGTCACCCTATCTCAAAAAAAGAAAGAAGAAGCAGATATATAGTGGTGAAGAAATGACTCCATTGCCATTTTGATGCGAAAATGTACATAACATCTTGGGGTTTGAGCATCAGCCTGTTCCCTCAGTTTCTTAACACAGCTTGCTGGTGGCTGACTTGTGTTCCTTTTGCCAGTCTGGCATCTTTATTGATGTTTGGAAAATAGACGTGAGATTGTCTTTAGTGATTAGTTCAGCAGGGCCAAAACTTCAACCAGTCATGATTTTGATCTCCCATATTTCTCTGTTAGAGGTCAGTCCTCGTTTGTTTGGGCCAATTTCATGTTCCTCTCCTTAAAGCAGTGCCTAGTGTTTGTAACCATCTTCCTCTCCAACCCCTTTAGACTGGAGATGAAGAAAGTTCTGAGAAAGTCCATTCTAGTAAGTAAACACCAGACATGGTGTTTGTCTTAAGCACTCCTTCCTCCCTGGCATTCAATACTGGGAACAAAGCTGATGCTTAAAACATATTTATTGCATGAGAAAATCCAATGTTCAGTGAAATGTTTTCAGGTATTCTGAAGGCAAAAGGGTTCTGCTGGCAAATAAGGAAAGTTAGGAAAGTTACATTCTATACTCAATTTTGGGATAGTCACCATACGTATCCTAAAGTCTTTGAGACATCTTGGTGTAAAATGAAAATCCCATTAGCCTTGTTTATATGAACATTTGCCAAACTCTTCTGAAAGTACTTCCCTAAAGCAGAGTTGGAGTAGAACAATATTGACAAGTAATAAATAGTCCTTAAAGTGTATCTACTGAATACGCAGTGCTGAAATCCAGAGTTTGTTAATTCAGGGATTTTTAGTAGCACCAAGAAGAGATGGGAGCTTCCAGAATATGCTGAGATTAAAGAGTAGAGATGGTGGAGTAAAAATAGTCAAGGCTAAGTAAGGATATGGGTATAAATTGTTTCATTTTGATCTTGTAATTCTCCTTCTAGAATTTTATCCTAGGGATATAGAGCTGTATAAACCAGAACATTAAAAATCAGTATCAATCAACATATTACAAATATGTTTATAAATCACAATATTAATTGCAATTTTTCTATTTTATTATTTATTTATTTTTTTAGAGATAGAATCTCTGTTGCCCAAGCTAGAGTGCTGCGGCATCAGCCTAGCTAACAGCAACCTCAAACTCCTAGGCCCTCGCAATCCTCCTACCTCAGTCTCCTGAGTAGGTTGGACTACAGGTGCCCACCATGACAACCAGCTAATTTTTCTATTTTTAGTAGAGACAGCATCTCTCTCTCTTGCTCGGGCTGGTTTTGAACCGCTGAGCTCAAGGGATCCTCCCACCTCAGTCTCCCAGAGTGCTAGGATTACAGACCTGAGCCACCATGCTTGGTCCATCATATTTCTATTTTAAAAATAAATAACCTGTGTTCCATAATAGGTGATTGGTTAAATGATTAGATAACCATTCAATGAAACATTAAGTGACTAGTTTCAGTTCTTTGCTATGGAACAAAAATCTGTAAAACTTAGGGGGCTTTAAACAATAATTTTTATTTGCTACCATTATGTGGGTTGATTGATGATCCTTCTGCTACATAGAGTATTGGGGCTGTCACTTATGCAGCTGACTTCAGATGGCAGCGGGCCTAGCCTGAAAGGCACTGGTCTTGTGTCTTGGTGCTGGCTGTTGACTGGATACTTTGGTTCTCCTTCATGTGACCTCTCTCTCCATGTGGTGTCTCATCTTCCAAAGTCTTTCTGTGTGGCTTTTTTTCCCAGCAGAATAGCACGGACTTCCTTACATCCTAGCAGCTGGGTTTTAAGAGAGCAAAACCAGGAATGTTCTTCCAACCAGAACATTTCTGCTACATTTGTTGGTTTAAACTGGTCATAGGGCCAGTCTAGTTTCAAAAGAAGAGAAATAGAATCTATTTCTCAATGGAAGGAGAGAAAAATGTTTATAGGAAGGGGAAGAATTTCGATGGCCATCTTTGGAGACTCATGGTGGCCATTAAAAATCATGTTTCATAAAAATGTTTCAGAACAATTATGATAAATGGAAAAGGGAGATGATGTTAAGAATAAAACATTGAGCAAAAATGAAGTGTACAAGAGTTTATGTAGAATATAATTCTTATTTTGCCTAAAATTATGTATATATATATGTGCATACTCCTTTTTTTTTGTTTGTTTTTTGAGACAGAATCTCACTACATTGCCCTTGGTAGAATGCCGTGGTGTCACAGCTCACAGCTTAAGAGATTCTCTTGCCTCAGCCTCCCGAGTAGCTGGACTACAGGCACCCGCCACAACGCCTGGCTATGTTTTTTTTTGTCGTTGTTGCATTTGTCATTGTTGTTTAGCAGGCCTGGGTCGGGTTGCTCTCTAGCAATATTAGTAATGAGATGGAAAAATAACTGGAGGTGATTTTTAAATTAAGGAAAAGTTATACAAAGCAATACCAGTAAAACGGAAAATCTAGATGGAAAAGGCTGTTTAATGAAGAAAAGTTTTAATGATAATTGACACAAAGTAGGTAGCAAGTGCAAATAGATCAGTAAACACAGTATTAATAAAAAAAGAAAAGATAAACAATATCCAAGACAATTTAGTTTTATGGATATGCTCTATCAAACATTTTTGGAATAGGGAAGACTCATAGTATGCTATTCCAGAATTTATGAAAAACGTAAAGCTTCTCAATCCATTCCATGGCAGTGACATAACTCTGATACTAAACCTAGAAAAGGGGAGCCTAAGGAGACTGTGGCTCAGTGTCAACATGTATTACTTTTGATATAAGGAAACATTATTTCAAGCAAAATATCTGTGCATGTCTTAGGTGTGTTTCCAAAAGGAACAAATTAACTTTTGCCTTGTTGCAATTCTCCAAAGCCTTCTGCAGCTGAGTTGTCAAAATCCTGAGGATTAAATCTGCACGGCTATAAATTTTATGGCATTATAGATAGGGACCTCAAACCTAGCCAGAGCCATCACACGTGTCTATGTCTACAGACAAGGGATCAGACGCCAGACAAGTTAGATTTAATCACTTCTTCTAGGAGGACATCTCTGAAGAGGTTGCGTAAGTAGGACCG
Source organism: Perodicticus potto (assembly GCA_963574655.1). Classification (NCBI taxonomy): domain Eukaryota; kingdom Metazoa; phylum Chordata; class Mammalia; order Primates; family Lorisidae; genus Perodicticus; species Perodicticus potto. The sequence goes on from CAUYRH010007843.1 coordinate 23,626, forward strand.
AGATATAGAGATTCTAAAGCACAAAAAAAGATAATAAATCCCTTTAACTTTTGGAATTATAGAAATAGAACAAAAATATTTTCTTATGAGGAGTATATGTTGCTATTGTGGAAACTTTAGAGTGTGCAAATACTCAAAAGGAAAATTATGACAAGCTCTTGGCTTCCCACCCTGGTACCATTTTGATGTGTGTCATTCCAGCATCTCTCCTAGTGATTGTGCGTGCCCGTGTGTGTGTGCCTAAACTACAGATACATTTTGTAGTCTGCTCTCCCAAATACGTCACGAACATTTTTCCATCTTATTAAATATTTGTGTAACCATCGCGCTATCCCATTGTTTGTCTGTCGCTCATCATTTAAGTTAAAACTGTTGATTTGCCCTTTTCTTGCAAAACAGATTATTCATGCAAAAGTCTTAGATACAAAATGACTTTTATGTATTTCCCAGGAAAACAAAATTAAGCCCTGAGCAATAACATTTGAAAGGTAGTTCTTCAGTTAGAAACAGGTATATAATTTTTAAGACCTTTTTAGGGAAAGGGGAAGGCTTTATGGAAAACATTTTTTTCATACTGTATGTGAAGACTCTTTAGGGTATCAGTGACACAAACCTTGGCTAATATTGGATGTAGAAAAGAGGAACTTTATGGACAAATGTATCAGTTATCCATTGCTCTAGTAAATGCTTTGAAGTAACCCACGATTAGCATCAGTGACATCCTAAGAAGCATTTATTTAACCCATGAATGTGTGGTGCTCAGCTGATCTCAGCTGGGCTTGTTCATGCAGCGGTGGGTAGCTGCTGACTGGCTAGGCGGCTCTGCTGATCTTGGGCGGATTGGCTCACACATGTTGGGTTTGGTTGACTGTTGGCTGGGACAGCTTGACTTCTCATCTTCCATCAAGCTACACAGGGATGTTCTAATTGCTGTGGTAGAAGAAAAATGAGCAAGTGAGTACATAAACACAAGCGCTACTTCAGGCCCCTGCTTGCTTCACATTTGTTATTATCTTATTGGTCAAAGTATGTCACTTGACTGAACTTAGAATCAGATTGTCAAAGTTTAGCTCTGCTTTCATCAACACTAGCTTCACTCTTAAGGATGCCCTTTCCACAGGGTAGTACTCAGGGATCCACCTTGAAGACCAATAGTTACAGCTGGAAAAGAACTTATTTTTCTCAGTTGTTCCAGCTAAAGACAAAGTATGGAGTCTTTTTGGACCAATGTGGGTCATGGTCACGTGGCCATCTCTAAACTAGCTACCATGTCTGGAGGATGGAATATGGTGATTAGACACCACACAGGATGGACAGGAGGAGTCAGTCTTTTCTAAACCTTAGGAACTGTGAGTAGGGGGTTGGGCACAATTTCTCTAAGGAAAAATGAGCAAGTACTGCTAGAAAGTGTGTATGTGGGAGGGATGAATGATAGGCAGAGGAAAATAAAAGATGCTCCTATATATAATGCCATTGTTGCACTTATCTCATTGAGCCATTACCAAGAAACAACCATTCATTGCCTGCTTTTTTGCTAGGCCCTGAATTAGGTGTTGTATAAACAATATCTTACTTATATCTTATAATACTATGAGTTAGATGGTATTACCTGCATTTTGTTGATTGGCGAGTGGAAGCACATAACAGTTAAATATTTTGCTTCAGGCCACTCATCTGGTTAGTGTTAGAGTGGAGATCTGAACCTTAGTTTGCCCCTCTCCAGAATCTGATCTCTCATTACATTTCTTTTCTTTTTCTTTCTTTCTTTTTTTTTTGAGACAGAGTCTCACTCTGTTACTCTGTCACCCTGGGTAAAGTGCTATGGCATCGTAGCTCATAGCAACCTTGAACTCTTGGCTCAAGTGATTGTCTTGCCTTAGCCTCCTGAGTACTTGGGACAATAGGCACCCACCCTAACACTTGCCTAATTTTTCTATTTTTAGTAAAGATAGCTCTCACTCTTGCTCAGGCTGGTCTTGAACTCCTGAGCTTAACCAATCCGTCTGCGTTGGCCTCTTAGAGTGCTAGGATTACAGGCACAAGTCACTATGCCTGGCTGCTCTCTTATATAGCTGAAGAAAAAGAAAGTACACTAAAGACTCTATTGAAGGAAGAACCAGGGGCCATAATGCAGCCAGGTAAGGCCCTTTGGGTCCTAATTAATCACAATCCTATAGTTTCAGCTACATAAAATCTGCACTAATGATGGGAGCTTTTGCTCCTTTTCTGTAGGACTTACGGGATCAGGAACTCCAACATGATGTACTGTTTCCATGTGCCATTTTTGTACAGGTGTGAAGTGGTTAATATGAATATTTAGGTCACCCAAAATGGAAAAGAATTCTCAAAAGGCCAGCCTGAAAAAAGGGGAAAGAGACAGGACTGTTGTTTCCCTGGTGATAGCATTGAGGATCTGGCTACATGCATAGAAATTCCATTGGTTGAGACATCTCTTTTTCTTCTTAGCTCCAGAATGGCCAATAGTTTCAGTTCACGTGTCAGTGCCAGTTGACATTGGTAAACCATCTAAAGTATTGTGTTAAGAAGAGTTTTGAGCCTAGTGGAAAAGAGGACTGGCCAGATTAGTGATGTCTGTAATGGGTACAGGAGGGGAAAGTAATAATATGCTTGCCAAATATTTGACATCCTAGGAAGCAGTAGCTTTTCAGAGTCACTGGAAAGTCACATGAGTATGGGAGTCGTGCCCCCAAGGATGGATTATTTTATAGCTAAGTGTTCCATAATGGGCAATTCCACAATGACTTTTCTGAAGGTCCCAACTCTGACTTAACACAAACCAAGATGGAGGGCTTCATTTTCATAAGGAAAACAGTTTCTTTTTTGCTCTGAGAACTTTTGAACTTGCTTGGGGCTAGGGTGGGTGGAATTTATAAAAAGTTTGGATGTAGTAAGTAAAGTTTGGGGGTCATTTTTCTTTTTAAAGGAACAACATGAGTGTGACTCTATTGATCTATATTTTATCTATCGCTATCATTTATATATTTTAAAATGTAATGCAGTTATAGTCAGAGTTCTAAATAAATTTGGTTTTAATTATCCTTTTTCTCATTTTACAGATCTCTGAGGTTATTTTCTGGTACAGACTGTGAAAAGAATGCAGTGAAAATTCTGGACAAGTGTGGAAATATTAGCTTAGACCCCAATTCAGTATAGCATTTCTTCTCTTCAGTAGCACCTCGTAATAGAAGAAAAATGTATGGAAGTGCAAGAACCATCACCAATCTGGAAGGTAGCCCTTCCAGATCTCCTCGTTTGCCAAGGTCTCCTCGCCTGGGCCACCGAAGAACAAGTAGTGGGGGAGGTGGAGGAGCAGGCAAGACTCTGTCTATGGAGAATATCCAGTCCCTCAATGCAGCCTATGCTACGTCTGGACCCATGTATCTGAGTGATCATGAAGGGGTGGCTTCAACTACTTACCCAAAGGGCACCATGACTCTGGGAAGGGCTACCAATCGAGCTGTGTACGGAGGCCGGGTCACAGCCATGGGGAGCAGTCCCAATATTGCTTCTGCTGGCCTTTCCCACACAGATGTCCTTTCCTACACGGATCAACATGGTGGTCTGACCAGTGCATCCCATCATCACCACCACCAGGTCCCTTCCATGTTGAGGCAGGTAAGAGACAGCACAATGTTAGATCTTCAAGCCCAGCTCAAGGAACTGCAGAGAGAGAATGACCTTCTCCGGAAAGAGCTAGACATCAAGGACAGCAAGTTGGGGTCTTCCATGAACAGTATCAAGACTTTCTGGAGTCCTGAGCTTAAGAAGGAGAGAGTTTTGAGGAAAGAAGAGGCAGCGCGAATGTCTGTCCTCAAGGAGCAGATGAGGGTTTCCCACGAAGAAAATCAGGTAGGTGATGATTCATCTCAGTGTTTCTCCACCTTGGCCTTTCACTGAGTAATTGATTCTTTGCAGATGGTACCGTACCCTGTGCAGAAGGAAGTCTGGCATCATCAAGAGGGCGTGTCTTGGTGTATGTTGGACCTGGACACTAACTACAAGGGAGCATATGAAAAACGAGGTTACAGCTTATGATTTCCTTGAATAACTTTTACAAATGGTTGCAGAAGTGGGGGAGGGGGAATCTCTCCTCATTGCCTAACTTTTGTGCATGTACTTGGTTAACTTTGTTTTCTTTTTCGCAGTTGCAACAGCAGTTCAGATGTACCCCCTTCTGAATTAAAGAGGAAAATGTTAATTTCTGCAAGAGTAGATACTTTTACAGCAACATTTAAATTTGACTGGTGAATTGCTTTTTTATTTTGGAAGTGGCAGCATCATTACTTCTTCCTAGAATGAATGGAGTTTGTTCTCTATTTAGCAAATCAAACAGTATTTAGTGGGATTGGATAGAACAGGTTTGATATCATGCTAGACAAAAACAATAAATTTTAAATTGGTCTTTTTGCCTTTATCCATTTAATGTTAATTAAGTATCTACTCTGTGCAAGGTACCTTCTTACTCATCTTTTTTTTCATTTTTGAGACATAGTCTTATTATGTCACCCTCGGTAGAGTGCTGTGGCATCATAGCTCACAGCAACCTCAAACTCTTGGCACAAGCAAGTCTCTTTCTTCAGCTTCCTGAGTAGCTGGGACTACAGGCTCCTGCCACAACGCCTGGCTGTTTTTAGAAATGGGGGTCTCACTGTAGCTCAGAGCTGGTCTCAAACCTGTGAGCTAAGGCGATCCACTCAACTTGGCTTCTCAGAGTGCTGGGATTAAAGGTGTGAGCCACCATGTCCAGCCTCCTTATTCATCTTTGAACCATCCTTCATGTCACAGCAAGAATACTTTCCCAGTATCTACCTGCAGTGATGCCATTCATCTGTCTTAAAGTTTTTGATGATTACTCATGGCCTCTGGAATAAAGCCTACCTCCCTGATTGATCCAGGAAGGCGTGGGCCAACCTTACTAGCCTTGTCTTGTACCACCTCCTTCTACTCATATGGAGTCTGCACAAGTTTTCCCACCTCCATGCCTTTGCTTTTGCTGTTCCCTTCCACTGGTAGCCTTCTCCACACGCCCTCTTCTTGTTGCTTCCCTTTCAGATCTAGCTAGTCTCCATTTTCAAATCCTACCTATTCTGTGAGGCCCCTTTTATATGCTATTGTTTTCACAAAGGTGTTGGAGTCAGACATTCCTGGGTTTAAATTGGAGCTTCATCTCTTATTGGTGGTGAGAGAAGTGTTAAGAATGGGGCATAGAGGGTGTGATGTCATTTGGCTCAAAAAATCCCAGATATCAATATTTAACTTTCTAAATTCTTACTTGGCTGAACTAGTGGCTCTCCGGTAATTGGCCTGGCTGTTGGCCTAATGAAATGCTCTGATTTTCTTGGGGTTATCTGCTGACCCTCCTGTCTGTTTCTCTGGCCCCCTCTCCTTTGAAGTCCAAAGCTCCCGTGGAATCATTTGTGACCTATTTGAAAATTAGCCCTTTCTTCTCCTTTTATGTGTGGAAAGCAGTCACCTTATCTGTCTGATTATCTGACAGAGCCGTTGCTGGTTTCAGATGTTGAAATGGGATTTTTTAGTTGGAACAGAAAGCTTTGCTTTTCACTCCTGAATCAAATTAACGCTCTTCGCTATCATTTCTGCTTCTTTCCGACTTTGCTGTATCACGAAGTCTTTGTGAACCTGTTACTACAGTGTGCATTTCCCCCTAGGTCTGTGCTGATTTTCTCTTCTTTTAGTGTTTTGGAAAGTGGTAAAAGCAGTTTAGGAATGATGTAAGTAGTGACAAAAATTTTGAAAGCTCTTCTCCAAACTGTCAGCTCCAAAATGACTTTTATCTCGTCTTTCTATCCTTAAATTTATTTTTGGCCCAAGTGCCCATCGACTCACGAATGGATTAATAAATTGTGGTGTATGTACACCATGGAATATTATGCAGCCTTAAAGAATGATGGAGACTTCACCTCTTTCATGTTTACATGGATAGAGCTGGAACATATTCTTCTTAGCAAAGTATCTCAAGAATGGAAGAAAAAGTATCCAAGGGACTCAGCTCTACTATGAAACTAATCTATAGCTTACATATGAAGGCTATAACCCAATCATAGCACAAGAATATGGGGAAAGGGGCAAGAGAGGGGAAGGGAGGGGGCAGGATGGGTGAAGGGAGGATAAATGGAGGGGCCACACCTACGGTGCATCTTAGAAGGGTACAGGTGAAACTTACTAAATGCAGAATATAAATGTCTTAACACAATAACTAAGAAAATGCCATGAAGGCCATGTTAACCAGTTTGATGAAAATATTTCAGACTGTATATGAAACCAGCACATTGTACCCCATGATTGCACTAATGTACACAGCTATGATTTAATAAAAAAGAAAAAAAAGTTATTTTTAAGTACAGGCCCCAATTATACATATGCATTTATCAGTTACACAATGTACTAGTGTGCCAATATGTTATCTTCTATGACATTCACAAAGAATTAAATATAATGAAATAAAGTAAAATAAATAATGTATTGAGGTACATTTTAATGGTACACAAAACCTTGTTTGATTTTAGTAAAAAAATTTTTAACCGCTTGTCCTCTTCATGAGTGCTAGTTCAGTTTAAACTAGGTAATATCAATAATTCCACTTAACTGTCTCATTTGCCACAAACCAGAAGTGAGTGAACGCTTGAGGATTTTCTCATTATCCCCTTCTTTGTTCTGGCCTCAACTATGATCACAGGATAGCTTGGGTATTGTAGGTGACTTGTGGCTGTTTGTAGATGAGCTAGTAAAAGTCCAATATTAATTTATATGTTAAATATAAGTAAAATATAAATATTTTCTATTTTAGGTTAAAAATATAAAATGGCAGAGAGTTTGAAAAGTCAATCTACTTGCAATATGATGTGGTATTATAAAAATATAAAAATTGACACAAAGAGCAAGTTACTTTGAAAAAATGTAAGCATCTTTACCCGCACCCTCTTGAAAGTATCTTGGGATCCATTTTAATGGCATATGGGTACCTGTTGGTGAGGTTAGGATAGGTTCTGCTGCAGTAACCAACAAACCTCAAATCTTAGTGGCTTAACACATCAGAGATTTATTTCTTATTTATCTAAGTAGGAAGTAGGTCCAGTGGCTCTCCAGGGCAGGTCTTCCCCACGTCGTGACTCAGGGTGCAGGCTTTATGCATCTTGACGCATGGCTTCAAGTACCTCTACAGCAAGGGAAGACAGTGACTGGAGACGGCACATTGGTTCTTCAGTTCCTATGACTGGAAGTGACATAATTGAAAGGGGTGAGAGCTGGAGTCTTTTTCTCTATCCAGGAAAGGGAAGAGAGGCAAATCTGGTAGATAGCTACCAGTGGGATTTTTATGTTTGTCCAAAAGTGGAACTATATGAAATAAAGTTTGAAGAGCAATGCAGACTTTGCTGTTGCTGTTTTTTCTATTACACTGCTGCTACCTGTAGACATTGTGGAGGCTTACTACATGCTAGGCATTATATTATGTAGTATTTGCATCTGTCATCTGTGGTAGGTTCTGGAATTTTTCTCATTTTACAGATGAAACATTAAGGTAGAGAGGATAAACAACGTGCCCACATCCACACAGTTGGTACATGGCAGAGCTGGCTGTCAATGTGTTGGTCCATTTCCTGCCAAAATCTAGGATCTTAACTTTGTGGTCACTACCTCCTTAAAAGATCACTGAGCTGTGAATAGAATTTTAGTATAAGAGGAAGGCCATACCTTATAAATGTTAGATGAAAAAAATGCGTAGTTTTTTCCCCTTTTTTCTTTCTTTTTTTTTTTGAGACAAAGTCTCACTCTATTGCCCTGGGGTTAAGTGCTGTGGAATCATCATAGCTCACAGCAACCTCAAACTCTTGTGCACCAGAGATCATTTTGCCTCAGCCTCCTAAGTAGCTGGAACTACAGGCACCGGTCATAATGCCCAGCTAGTTTTTCTACTTTTAGTAGAGACAAGGTCTCACTCTTGCTCATGTTGGTCTTGAACTCCTGAGCTCAAACAATCCACCTGTCTGGGCCTCCCAGAGAGCTAGGATTACAGGCATGAACCACGGTACCCTGCCCAAAATGAGTAGTTTTGATATAATGATCAAGAATGAGATTTTGTTTAATCAGAATTTTTATTCTTCACTTGATCTTTGCTGAAGGGTTGAGAAGTGATAGAATTTTTATTTTTAATTAGGAAATGATTTCTTTTTCCTAGAAATGGTTTTTGTGCTATTTCGAGTTTCCACCATTTACTGGAACTTAATTTTCCTTTAGAGGAAAAATCACAGAAACTTTTTCTGTATGGAAGGCAGGAACACAAAAGAGATAAGGAACATATGATTATGATTTCTTATCCACAACAACCAGAGACTGCATCTTTGAAAGTAATCTTCTAGGGGTATTTAGATAATTAAAATTTCACTAGTCTGAGTTCAGATGTTCTAAAACAATTTGAATTATACTATGTGAAGAGCCATGGGAAGCAGGTCCATTATAGTGCAGGGGTGAGGAAAGTCAAGTGCTTTTATATATGAAGTTCATAGTGTTGTAAATTTAATGCTAACTAAATTAACTAAGCACAGACCTTTCCTTCTTATGTGCAGCGTTGCAGAGGGCACACTCATCAATTTATTTGCAATAGATTTTGAAGTCCTCATGGGGAGCTGAACCCAACTCTAGATCTAAGGGAGGATTTTGAACTCCCCCTCTGTGTTATAGGAGCTGCAGGACTGTTTGGAACCTTAGGGCTTACGTGTAGGTGGCTATAAACACATTTTTTATGTGCAAAGGGTTGATACTCAGGTTCCTGGATGGTTGTTCCATCACCTCCTCCATCTGCACTCCCTCCCCTCAGCTCCTCTCCAAGGCCCTACGTCTCAGCCTCACAGATCTGCATAAATATAAATACATTTGCTACTGCTAAGAGTTGCAGCACTGAAATTTGCAATCATGTGCTTGTTTGTAAACCAGAATGCATGGATGCAGCGTTATCTTTGTGATGTCACTTGTGCTTTTACTTAAAGTGGTGCTTTCATGAATTGGTGGAAAGTGAGACCAAGGATTGTGGATAGTTACTTCTTTGGAATGGCAAGAACCCATAGCCTGTGCTTTCAACACACCTGTACAACAATCTAGGGAGAATTAAGGGAAAATATTGAGAATGAATGTCTGCTGCCACTTGATAAAGCCTCCTTACTGTTTTTAGTGGCCCATGGGGTTGGGATAGATGTTCTCGGGGGCAGGGGAGGAGATGAGAGGGTGGATGCAATTACATGGAAGAAAAGTGACCAGTTTTCTCTAAAAGATTATAGGTTTGTCTTTTCTTTACATCTCCATTCTATTTATCTGTGTATTGGAGAGCAGAGAGAGAAAATATGGTAGAGAGTGAATTTTCAGAAAGTTCATAAAAATTATATTTTGTGGTTTGGTGCATATAAGTTATTGCCTTTGCACATACCTGGGTATTTTGTGCAATTATTAACTTTGTATTTTTAATGGATTTTTTCCAAATTAGGTACACCTAAAGCAATTTTTCAAAATTTTCCTAAGTTGTACATCTTCAGCCAAGACTCTGCATGAATATAAATAGCATCACACACTAGGAGATTGTACTAGATCTAATATTTACCCATCTTGTGTGTGCAGAAGTGGGACAAGGTCATTGGGAAATGGAACTTAAGAAGTGTAAGCAAACCTGTCTGGGAAATGTTATGGCTTTTAAGCAATGGTTATGTGATCATTTCTATTTCTGGCTTAACACGATAGGAAAGAATCTACTCTAAATCAATATTAATATGAATTCTTGATGGTTTTTGATCCAGTTTCAACATAAGATTTATTGATTCTTATTCTGAGCATAAAACTTGAAAAGTTTGAGATGGATCACATTTCTGTTTCTTTTATTATTGTTTTAAAATTTTATTTGTATAACTGCAGGGTCATTTCAACAGGGGTTATTTAACTCTGTTATAAAATAAATATGCATTTCATTGTGAGTATACAGATTTAATGAGTTGGACCAGTTGTAAGCGAGTGGGAGAATTTATTTTATCCCCTGTTGGGAAGATGGCGAGTCAGCTGCCTCCTGACGGGTTGTCTGCTGACAGTTCCAATGCAACTATAGTCATCCTGAGTACTGTTTGTAAAATCAAGGACTGAGTTCAGGAATGTTGGGTCCCATAAAGTTTGTGGTTGGAACTCAGATGTATTCACTACTCAGATACTATCTTATCTCTATACCTTCTTCCAGGCTCCCTTTTTTCTCCTACTGTAAGTCTGATAAATCATGGATCCCTCACAGCCAGTATTTCCAAAGTGTGTCCAGACAAATGACACTTTCAAAGGGGATTTTCTGGTCAGTTAAATTTAAGACATAACATATTGTATATGCTTATCCTGTAAATTCATAATGCATATGTTATGGGTTGAATTGTATACCACACAAAAAAGATGTGTTGGATTATCTTACATATTAGAATGAAGAAACTTCCTTGCTAAGTAATTTGGGCTAGAAGTCCAAGATCAAGATGTTGGCAGGGCCGGTTCCTTCTGAGGGTTGTGAGGGAAGAGTCTGTTCCAAGAATCTCTCCTTGGCTTATACATGGTCACCTGTTCCCAGTGTATATTCATATCATCTATGGTGTTTGTGTCTATGTCCAAATTTTCCTTTTTATAAGCACACCGGTCATATTGGATTAGAGCCCACCCTAAATGCCTTCATTTTAACTTTATCACCTCTCCCTATCCTCAAAAAGGTTACATTCTTAATTATTGGTATCTTTTTTGGGGGGTTCCACAAACACATAACTACGCAAACCATTACAACATGTGACCATGTGAAATGCTTGAACTCTTTCCATTAAAAATATTTATTACATTTGCTTAACCCAGCAGTTATCCAATCTTACTTGACCATGAAAGTCAAGTAAGTCAAGTAAGATTGAAACTTTATCTTAAATTAGGCATTTATTAGGCAGCTATTGCTGCAATAATGCTCTGTAATAAACCATTCCCAAGTCTATTGACTTAAAAATATAAGCATTTCTTTCTCTTCTTCACCCATCTGCAGGTTGGCTGCAACTTAGTTGGGCTGTGCTGGCGTCTAGGCACCAGGATTTAGGCTGTAAGTTTGGTTTAGTTATATTTCATGTTTCCATGTTCTCTTTGGAACAGCAGCTCTTTGGGGCTTCATTGTCCCATGGTGCGTCACAGATGCCAAGTGTCCAGCCAAACCCTACAAACATGTGTAAAGCCTGTGCTTTCATCATTTTCACCAACATTCTGTTGGCCAAAGCCCATCATGTGGCCAAGCTCAAAGTCAGCAGTGTGGAGGAAATCTCCTCTCTACCAAGGCAGAAAGGGCATGGAGTGTATACATAGAGTTTTTAGCAACAATCCCATCTGTTACAAAATATAAATAGTCCTAGAAATAGGGCTATAAAGGGCACACTTTGGATCTCTGCAAGTGAGACCTTAAAGAAGACCTGTGAAGGTGGATGTGCACTTCCCGTGTGGTCCAAGCTCCTTCAGTGGCTGAGCCTTCCAAAGAATCCTGATGATGCCTGACTAATGGGTCAGCTTCAGGCTTCTGTTCTTCCTCCAGGATCTGGCCAACAAAATCCAAGTAGAAATTTGAGAGATTCTGGGAAAGCTTCTGTTTTCCTGATCAAAGGAATAAATGTCACCAGCAATGCTCCTCCCCCCACACTCGACTGCCCCATTTTCTTGTCTTGAGCGTTGATGTGATGCCTGGGGCTCTGTCAGCCACATCGTAATCCCCGAAAGAAAGTCCAAGACAAGCCCAGAGACTGTGTCCGCCATCACTGAGCACCCACTCCAGCATCAGCAATGGCCTGTCTCTAGACTCTAGTCCCGAGGGAGAATAAACCCTAGATGTTCAAGTCACTATTGGTTGAGCATTCTATTACTTGCAACTCAATACTTTCTCAGGTATATGAGAAGGGGTTGCTGTGACCGGTGACCCTATTAGAGCTATAGGCTCTCAGGGAGGAGCAGTGATCTAGAGGAAGTGGGATGAGGAGGGAACAGATGCTTTAGGACAAAAACAGATTTCAGTGGCACTGACTGGAGCTGTCCTTAGTCACCCTCTCTTTCCATATTTTTTGAGGACTTATCAGTCATATTGGGACCTGAGAAATTAAGAAGTCAATCATATGTTGTGTCTGTGTGTAAGTTTTTTCATTTAAACACTGAGTCGAAGTGTGGCTTTTTGTGTGTTTTTCCTGACCTTCCATAGGCACATGGATTTAGATAATTTAAGGTAGTTAGCACCACAACATAACTTGAAATCCTGAATCTCAGAACATCAAAAAATAAGTCCATATGCCTCATCTTGAAACAATCCTCCTTAGTTTTTCAGAGAACTGTAGCTTTTGTCTGGAGAAAGCTAGAAAAACTATGGTCCAGACTTATGTGGTGACTGACTTAAATGGGAGCTATAATTTTATTTTTTAATTTTTAACTTAATTTTTATTAAATCATAACTGTATACATTTGTGGGGTGCAGTGTGATGATTTGATGTATAATGTGGAATGCTTAAATCAAACTGATTAACATAACCATCACCTCACTTATTTTTTGTGGTAAGACATTTATAACGTACTCTTGGTTGTTTTGAAATGTACCCTTGCATTCTGCACATTAGGTAAGATCCCACAAAATACCCTTCTTTCACTTGTCCTTCACCCTCCCCTCCCCCATCTCTTCTCCCCCCTCCTCTTTTCTGAACTATATTTGTGTTTTTTCATTTGTATTAATTTGTAAGTGATTATAAATTGGTTTCGTAATAGCTTTGAGCACATTTGATTCTTGCCCCCCCTATTTTTTACATACTTTTCTAAGAAGAATATGTTCCAATTCCATCCAGGTAAACATAAAAGATGTAAAGTCTCCACCTTTTTATGGCTGCATAGTAGTCCATGGTCTACATGTGCCACAATTTGTTATTCATCCAGGGATTGGTGGGCATTTGGGCTGCTTCCATGACTTGGCAATTACGAATTGGGCTGCAATAAACATTGTGGTGCAATGTCTTTGCGGTAAAATGATTTTTGTTCATCTGGGTAGATATCTAGTAATGGAATTGCCGGATCAAATGGTAGGTTAACTTTTAGCTCCTTGAGAATTCTCCATACTTCTTTCCAAAAAGGCTGTATTAGTTTGCAATCCCACCAGCAGTGTAGAAGTGTTGCCTTCTGTCCATAAAACAGATTTTGTGATATGGTTAATTTTACTGGAGTTAGGTGACATCTCAAAGTGGCTTTGATTTGGATTTTTCTGATGATTAAAGATGATGAGCATTTTTTCATATGTTTGTTGGCCATCTGTCATATTCAGAGAAGTTTCTGTTCAAGTCTCTTGTGCAATTATGGAGGGTATTGTTTGTTCTTTTCTTATTGATTAAGTTGAGTTCCGTGTAGATTCTAGTTATCAGATCTTTGTTGGAATCAAAACCTGCAAAAATCTTCTCCCATTCTGAAGGCTGTTCACTTTGGCTGTAGTTCCCTTAGCTGTGCAGAAGCTTTTTAGCTTGATCAGATCCCAGTAATATATTTTTGGTGTTGTTTCAATTGCCAGGGGAGGTCTTCATCATAAAATATTTTCCCAGGCCAATATCTTCAAGCATTTTCTCTGCACTCTCTTCTGGTGTTTTTATAGTTTCATGTCTTAAGTTTAAATCTTTTATCCAGTGAGAATCAATTTTTGTTAGTGGTGAAAGGTGAAGGTTCAGTTTCAGTCTTCTACAGGTCACCAGTCAGTTCTCCCAGCACCATTTGTTAAATAGGGAATCTTTCCCAAGGTGTGTTTTTATTAGGCTTATCAAAGATCAAATGATGATATATGACTGGGTTCATCTCTAAATTCTCTATTCTGTTCCATATATCTACATCTTTATTTTTGTGCCAGTACCATTCTGTTTTGATAGATTGCTTTGGATAGTATGGACATTTTAGCAATGTTTTATTTTTTATTTTTATTTTTTTGAGACAGAGTCTTCCTTGTGACCCTCGGTAGGGTGAGCCACTGTGCCTGACCCAACAGTTTAACAATGTTAACTCTCCTGGGAACTATAATTTTAAATGCCTTGCATAAATAGGTGAAAACTTCTCTTACTTCAGAAGGGATAGGAGATGGCCCGGAGACAACAGTTGGTTTCTTTATTTGCTAGAATGTAGGAGAATGATTTGAAGTGAACTATACATCTTTGTCACAGATGTCAGCTGGTTTTTGCCTCAGTAATCTCTTGCAGTTGATCATAGAATCAGCCATGTGCCCCACATTAGTAGCCTACAGATTTTTATTCCCAGGTTTTGTTCTGAAATACTTGGCTGATGGGAGGAAAATAAACATTCTTGTCTGATGGACGTTGGGAGACCTAAATGATTTCCATTCTTCCACTGTCTCTCTCTGGATCATTTCATCTGGGCGATGGGATCACAACAGCACACAAGCAACCAAAGAAAAGATTTTAGAATATTTCAATGAATGAATGATTTTAGTCTCACTTGTGCCAAAGGTACTTATTTAAACCAAGCTCAGGGGAGGAAAGGCAGGGGGAGTCGTCACCCCCAAAACATTTCACCACCAAATAGTGACTGTTATTCCGTATAGATGGTATCCTCAGAGAATTTTAGAAAGTGAGTCTATATTGACAGGAGAGAAAAGTAATAGAGTGATTTTACTGACCAAAGCAGATGGAGTGGGTTCTGAACCTGGCCTCTTCTGGACAGGATGAAATTTCAATTTCTATAATTAGTTGCAGGTGGGCCTCTTGTGTTGTTTTGAAGTCCACTAACATCTGTGTGCAAATTCCCACTACCCCCAGTTGGCATTTGGATTCAATAAGTGGTTTGGCTTCACAGGAATATAGAAAATTGTAAACCTATTTCACACACACATGTAGATAACCCTGCTCTAAAGGTCAGGCTCTGAAACCTGTGGAAAGTATTTTCAAAAGTCTGGGCAGTAGGTTTTTGGGAAGAGTGTGGGCATGAAGCTAAGAGCTAGGGCAGCTTGACAAACCAAATTCTGGCACGTGCAATTTCTTCTTTGTGAAGCCAGCATTTTGTTGCATCTTGGAAGTGATGTGTGGCCATTTTATTTTTCAGTAGGTAAGTCTGGTGAGAAGTGAAGGCTGCCACATCTATTTCCCATCTTACAAACCCATGGCTGGACTTGAACTGTCTGGTTTGGCTACATATATTGACCCAAGTTAACTTGGTGGTTCTCAACTGAGTGGTGATTTTTGTCCCCCAAAGAACTTTTGGTAGTGTCTGGAGAGATTTTTGTTTGTTTGGGGGAGGGGGAGTATTTGCTTTTGGCCTCAGTGAGTAGAGGCCAGGGTACTGCTAAACATTCTGTAATGCACAGGACAGCGCCCCACATTATCCGTCCCAGAATACCAAGGGAGACAAGATCGAGAATCCCAGAGTTCACTAAGTGATTACTGTGTCTTCATTTTTCATCCTATTTCATGCAGTGCTTTTACTTTGTGAAGTGATCAAATTGTATATTTTTAATAAAATAATATAAAAGATAAAACCTGATTCATCATCATGTGAAAAAGAATGAATTGTCATGATCTTTTTTTCTTCTCCAGGCATAGATCACTAAATCATAAGTCTTCAAATATCTTGAATTTTTTTAAAAAGGAGACATTTTGTTAATAAATATTAGGGAAAAAAAAACTCATTGAGTAAATAAAACCTGTTTTAAAATTATAATTTCTTTGCATATTTACTAATTTTTTATGGTAGTTTCTGTACATGTCAGATATTGATCTTGAAAGGGATGGGGAATAAGTGTTTTTGAGCCCCTCTGTGTGCTGGGTATTTACTAGTTTCTATCTGTGTGTGAGCTCAACAAGCCCTGCAAGCCATGTGGCATCTCCGTTTTTGAGAAGAGGCACAAGGCACAGAAAATCAAGTGACCTGCCTGAGGCGTCACCATTAAGAGCTGGGATTTGATCTCAGATATGCTTAGCTCTGAAATTGTGCTCTTCCCACTGTCATAAGGGGAAAACAACAGATTTGCTTGAAAACCAGGGAATTTGGTGCTAAAAGGGGAGCCCCAATACAGTGTGCAATGCTGTCCAGGGGCTTACAGAGGGGATAGAAGGAAGAGTGAGGAAGGAAGCGAGGAGCACGGGAGGGCACAGCAGGAGGTGGCAAATGCATCCTTGTCAAGCACAGGAGCAAAGGAGAAGGCCGCAGGAGCACTCCTGCCTTGGAAACCTATCCAGAAGGATGCGAGGAAGCACTCACTCCAGGACTGGCTGGAAAATTAAAACCGCAGGTGGCAGAGGGTGAGAGAGATTATCTCTCAGGATGCCCATTAAAGGCTTGGCAGATCCTTTCAGATGGTTATGATTTTGACAAATTCCCTGGAATCACAAGAGCGGAGCGTCAGGGATGGGCAGCTTTTTATTTTGGGTTATTGGACTCTTATGAGGATGGTCTCATTAATCCAGATAGAATGCTTCCTGACCTTGCCTCCACCTTCAGGAACTTCAGAGTACCTTGCTGGCCTCCTAGTCCAGGGAACCTTTCGGCTTCCTCTTCAGGTGGCTTCTGGCCTCACTGGGATGACCTTACCTAGCCAGGCTTTGTCTTTTGGATTGTTCACCATCTTGTGTCTCAGAATCATATATTCCCCTTTTGGATCCCAGCCTTCCTGATTTCTGCCACTCCTAGCAACTCTGCCCTATGAAATCCCTTTTTTGTTCTCTTTGAGGATCCAGACCATTTATTTATTAATTTGTTCAGTTTCCTAAATTTGGTTGCAAGTAGTAGAAACTTATTCCCTTCAATGGGAACGTGTAAGGACTCATCCCAGACCCTAAAGGTAGGAAGGGTGGCCAGGTGTCACATGGGGGTGGACTCAGGGGTTAGTTGGATCAGGAATACAGACAAGGTCTCTCTCTCTCTCTCTCTCTCTCTCCCCCTCACGCACACTTCTATCTCTTCTATTTTCTCTCTTGATATCTGTCGTTATATTCCATTTGTGAAAAAGTGGCCACTCAAGGAAAGCATATGTATCTTCTCCATTCAGGTGCTCAACAGGGATGGCCTAGAGTTGCTCTAGTGCAAAATTCAGAGACCTGAGAATCTGACTGACCCAGCTTTGGTCCATACTCTGTTCTAGGAACAGTCAGCTGTGGCCAGGGGAGTGAATCAGGAAGTCCATGCCCCCCAGCAGAGCAATGGAAAGAGTCTCTCTGAGAAAAGGGAATGATGAGTAGATTCTCTAATAAGCTGGTGTATGAGTAAGGTGGCAAGGAAAGAAAGATAGCCGTTGCTGGAAAATGTTTGTGCAGCACCTATTTGGAAGCTTGCCTTATCTCAGTTATTGGGAAGACCAAGTCAAGAGCAATCAGGTCAGACTTTTACAGTCTGGCAAGTTAATGTCTGCTGCCTGTGTCTGTGACTAGCCATTGCAACAGCAACTTTGATAGCCTCCTGGAATCTCTTGATCTTCACACCCACCTTCTCAATCCCTTGCTCTGACTGTGCCATCTGAAGAAATTCCAGATGAATGTGTTGATTGACACCAGGATCAATTTATGCTACCTTATCTTAGTAGAGCCACATGGCTCCTTTATATAATGTCAGATTGCATCCTGTGGAATTTGAAAAGATTCTCCACTTACTGTAAACTGTTTTGGTTCCATTGAAGACTTTAACCTCCAAAGGAAGTGGCATTATGGTGCTAGTTAGGATCTGCACACTTTTGGAACTACCTGTATTATAATTTGATATCTATTTTAAAGTATAACTGCTTGATTTCTAAAAATTACTGGCTCCTGAGAACATATTATCTGAGAAGGAATAGGAAGAAATTAAAATCCACTGATTTGGCCCTTGTAAAAGTTTTCTGAAATATCCATGTGAAATAAAATGAATGTTCCCAAGGAATCCTGACATTAATAGAAATACCTATATGAGATGGCGAGTTGGACAGTGCACATGATGTCCAGACTTAGAAACTGCTTGAATTTGGAAGTGTAGCAAAGAATAAATAACATCACCTTCTCAGAATTTTTAAACTTCTGTCTGTTGTTTTTAACTTTGGAAAACCACGTACTCTTTGAGAAGCTGATGAAAACTTCATAATTTTCCTTAGAAACATGTGCATAACCTGAACGCACACATTTTACACCTCCATCCCTGCTCTTAACCCTGAGGGTATCTAAGGATATTTAGATCAAGAACCTCTATCTAGACATTGCCACTTAATATTAAACATTGCACATATGTCAGGAGTAAGCAGTTCTTATTAGTTAAAGAAATGAAGGAACTTTTGGTAATATGAGACAGGTCTTTAGGGCACCGCTCTTTGGTTTGTGCTGAGCAGTAGAAGGCATGTGTGAGGATTTTGGTGATAAAGGGTATGTGTGCTGGGAAGGCAGAGACTTTTTGTTGGACTATACACATTTCCTGTGTTCACTAAATATATTCAGGAACTAAATAGTGGTGGTTGTGGATTTTAGTCTACTTTCAGAAATAAGTGACCTTGAAAGAGTTTGTGTATTGTTGGGTATCATGATAAAGTTCGTTTTAATATTTCCACGTAGGACTTTTAAGTTTATTATATTTGTCTGTGGGTGCCAAAGTTCTCAGTTCACCTCAGGTAATTCTATTTCACTTCTTTGTAATAGCAAATCAACTCTAACACTGCAAATTCAATTACGCTGTAGGCTTTTATGATGGCGCAAGAAACAAATGATTTTGGTGAGTTGTCAGTCAAGTGAGTGTTAAATTTGGTACCTTCTGTGTTTCCAGTTACATCCTAAGGGCTGAAGAAGACTCTAGAGAAGTATAAGAGAGAGAGTATAAGAGAGTATAAGAGAACGCTGCTCTCCCCTTACTGTCTTGTGAAAATCATTAATCATTTTCTTTTTCTGTGTAGACAGCAGATAAGGAACGAGGCAGTGATATACCTTGGTTTTCTTTTTATGGACAGTTGACTCTACTTCGGAACTTTACCTGAGCATGAAGTTTGGTCTGCGGAAGGAAGCTTCTTGCCTAATTTGTTTACTTTTCTGGAAAAGTCATTGGAGTGAGCTTTCTGTTTTCTGTAGAAGCCTAGCCAGAGTTCAAGAGTATGGGCAGAGTATCCTCTCAATACTCAGCCAGTGTAGGGGAAGGGGATGGAGTGGGCAGTTGGGGAAGCGCTGGGCTCTTACCTTTCTCGGGCAAGCATATGAGATGTGTGAATCATCTTCCTATTTAGTGCACCCTCCTGACTACAATATGCACCTCTGATAATTAAGAATAAAAATGATCAGTATAGTTCACCAAGTACTTACCTAAATGAAATTATGATAATTAACACTGTTTACTAGATGCCAAACACTGTGCTAGGGGTTTCACATATGGATCCCATTTAATCCACTTGATAATTACACGAAGTAGGTGATACTTGTTAGTATCTTTTTTTTTTTTTTTTTTAATGCAAGCAAAGCAAGACTCAGAAGGGAGGTCATTTGTCCAAGGTTACAGTTAGCAAGTGGCAGAGCTGGGGTTAAACCCAGACAGTCTAACTCTAAATTTAGTCTCTAAAGTAGAAGTTGACTGTAGGATGGAGGGGCTATCCCTGTGTACACAAGGGGATCTTAGGACAGGCTGAAACCTGCATATGAGAAACTCATTCCATTTCAAAATCTTATTTAGTACTTCTGATAAACTTCAATGGGACATTCTCAACTTAGTGCCAGTCTTGAATACCTCCTTAACACTTATTCGGTGTTTCCCACCCTCACTGGGAAACAGGGTAGGTGTGTAGTGACGTTCCTACACAATGCTTACGCTATAATTCTGGCAGCCCCAGTTTCCTGTTCGAAGAGTTTCTGTGAGCAGAACTGGCAGGGTGGTGAGGGGGGCCTGCTGTCTTGGTTCTCTGTGATGGCAGTTGAGAGCACCAGCCTTGAAGATGAATTACCTGGATGGCTCCCTTTCTAGCTGTGAGACTTTGGTCAACTTTCTTTATCTCTTTGCACCTCTTTTCTTACCTAGAAAGCAGGTGTGATAATAGTTTTTGTTATCCTATTGTTCCATCTCCTGTACAGAATTCGTGGAATTAGAACATCCTTCTCCTGAAACCAAGTTCAGATGAGCTGTTAAGGGATGGCTTGGAGAGTTTTCTAGACTGAGGTATTGACTCCCATAGCTGAACCCAAGCCAGTTCACGCTGATTGGCAGATGGCTGCCCTGGACAATTCTGGGCTATAGCCAGAACTTTTCTGTGCTTAAAAAAAAAAAAAAAAAGAAAGAAAGAAAAGGAATACTTACATTTTTTTCTGGCAGACTGCATCGAAATCTTTCCACAGCATGAGATGGAAACTGTGAATTCTGTATCATTGTTGGGATTAATAGAGGGAAAAAAGATGAGGATGATTTTCCAATATACACTGTTGTCTGAATCCTCAAGAGAAGGTAAACTCTCAACTTGCTCAAAGAAAAATCGCATGTCTTCCAGGTCTAGCTAGGCACACACATTAATTCTACCACCTAGAAATATGAGGACTCAGAGGAGGTGTTTGATTGATATGTTTTTATAAACTTTGGCCTGTTTTGTTCATCTTGGTCTACTGAATCCATCTGCTACATAATATGTAGCCAGCTAAAACTCTTATGATGACACTTTAATAATTTGTATCAAAGGAATGGTCTTCCAAATCAAATTTTCTAACCCAAATCTTTCCACTGGCCTTCAGATATGTCTACTTACTCTCCACTAGAGAGGTCATTGGTGTCCCTTAGAAAAGTCAAACAAGATGATGACTGAATGACTGAAATGGATTAAGTCAGCCACTATGGAGCTTTCACCATGTGCTGGGCTAGGTGTGGAGGGAATAGTAATAGTCAAAAATTCCTGCTGGTATGGAGCCTCCATTCTTGTGGGGGTACCAAAGGAGTCTTGAGCTACTGGGGAAAATAGGTTCAGCAGATGGAGGGAGATTGGAAGATTGTTTTTTTGAGTATGTTTTGTTGACAAAGCCTCATTCATCCAAGTAGTGATGTCAAGCAGGGAGGTGCGTTTGTTGGAATTTGCTTCCTTTTGGCCTCTGCCAGAACATTGTCATGATGATGTTTAGATGTTTAGGGTGGATATCAGGTTCCAGTGGGCTGGAAATGGTCATGTTGATTTTTACATTCTTCTTGCAAGGAACTTGACATTAAAGGGTAGAAACTGGAGAGGGTACATTATTTGGGGATTCTCCCCCTGCCTTATGTGTGACATACTTGACCATATTTTTTAACTTGTAGAGAATGGGCCAGCAGGGAAAGGGATTCTTGGTGGAACAAAGGCTGAAAGGGGGTAGACAGGGAGATCAACCTTGGAGGAGGAGGAGTGTTCAGAGAAGTTCCAGATAAAGAGACATTAGGAGACATTTGGCAGTGTCTGTGACGGACCCGCCGTCCACTAGCGAGGTTCTAAGGAGGGGGTGCTGGGATGAAAACACACACACACACACACGCACACACAGGGTAATGGACTCAGTCAGGCTGAGCCTGAGACTGAGGCAACACTTTATTTTGACACCATGCTTTTATATTCTCACAGGGAAAAAAGGTCAATTAAGGTTCTCTTTAGCATTCTCTTACTCCTTGGGAACTGCTGTGCTGTTTACCTTAAAACTGCCATGCTGTTTATCTCTAGTTTTGACTATCTGGACTTCTTACT
>CAUYRH010007847.1:0-33917 GCA_963574655.1 Perodicticus potto
TGTATGTGTGTGCATGTACCTGTGTGTGTGCACGTGTGCACCTGTGTATGTATGTGTGTGCATGTGTGTGTGTGTGCATGTGCAGGTGCATGAACATACATGTGTGCATGTGTGCACTTGTATATGTATTTGTGTGCACACTTGTGTATGTATGTGTGTGCATGTGTGTATGTGTTTGTGTGCATGTATCTGTGTGTGTACATGTGTAGGTGCATGCACATACATGTGTGTATCTGTGTATGTATGTATATATGTATGTGTGTGCAACTGTGTATGTATCTGTGTGCATGTGTGTATTTTTGTGTGTGCACCTGTGTGTGCATGTGTGTATGTATGTGTACGTGTGTGCATGTGTACCTGTGTATGTATGTGTGTGCATGTGCACCTGTGTATGTGTGTGTGCATGTGTGTGCATGTGTATGTATGTGTGTGCATGTGCACCTGTGTATGTATATGTGTGCATGTGTTCATGTGTGTGCACCTGTGTATGTATGTATGTGCATATGTGTGCACTCTAGTGTATGTATGTGTGTGCATATGTGTGGACTCTAGTGTATGTATGTGTGTGCTTGTGTGTATGTATGTGTGTATGTGTGCATGTGTGTATGTATGTGTGAGCATGTGTGTGCACACTTGTGTATGTATGTGTGTGCATGTGTGTATGTGTTTGTGTGCATGTATCTGTGTGTGTACCTGTGTATATATGTATGTGTGTGCACCTGTGTATGTATCTGTGTGCGTGTGTGTATTTTTGTGTGTGCACCTGTGTGTGCATGTGTGTATGTATGTGTACGTGTGTGCATGTGTGCACCTGTGTATGTATGTATGTGTGTGTATGTGTGTGCATGTGTACCTGTGTATGTATGTGTGCGCATGTGCGTATGTATGTGTGTATGTATGTGTGTGCATGTGTGCACCTGTGTATGTATGTGTTGCACACTTGTATGTGCATGTGTGCAACTGTGCATGTGTGTGTGCACATATAGACATGCATGTGCATTTACAGTTAACCTTTGAAAGAAATGATGAGTCCATGTTCCCACAGTTGAAAGGGTACCCTGGTCTCAGGGACAAGAAAGCACAGATTATGACTTGTTAACAAAATTTTGCTCACAGCTTAATCCTGGAGATTAATCTTAACCCTTGTTGGGTAATTCTCCTGGCACATACAATCTTACTAGATATTAAATCATGGAATGCATACTGTTCAAGGCATTAAAAAGATGAAATGACGTGAGAGGCTCCCTAAACAAAAATGTCTAGTCTTCCTCCTGTGCAATCTGTGACTACACTGGCAGAACAGAATCTTACGAATTTTGGGCATAACTTGCTCAGGAAGATGATTGTAAGTTATGAACATTTTCTATTTCTATAGGTAGAAACACCATTATACAGTGACTGAACACAATCTCTGTATAAAAGTTTGCATGAACGTTTAGAGTGTGTTAGGCTGAGGAGTTTCCAGATAGGAGGGAGGGAGGTGAAGCAGGGTCTTGAGAGCAGTGGAAATTGCTTGGGGAATTCTAAAAGCAGAGGGCGAGCCTGGCTCTGGGAAAGCACTAAGATCATCTCGTCTTAGTCTCTAGAAGCAGAGCCTGAGGCAGGGGTTCTGGAGTCTATGATTGACGGAGGAGGTACTTTTAGGAAAGGATGCAGCTAAGGAAGTAGGAGGGCAGGGAGAAGCTCTGGAGGATGTGATCTCCACAGAAGTCTGGGCAACAAATCACACCTCAGGGCCTGTGGCCCCTGACAGCCAGCTTTTGCGCCTGAGGTTGTCTGTCAGTCATTGGCCACTGGCCTAACTCCCAACGTGCAGCAGCTGCACCGAGGCAGAAGGCCTTTGTCCTGACATGGGCACAGCTGTGTGCCCTGTGTAGCTGACAGCCACAGCTGGGTGCTGGGTGTGTTGACCTGGTGAGGGGAACATGGGCAGGTACTAGATATCCACTAAGCTCCTGGAATAAGCCACAGGTGTGATGTTGACAGTTTGTGTCTAATCAAAATTATGCTGGGGTAAAGGGGTATGGGGCACCACTGAGATTCTTAGCAGCAGAACAGGCAAGTTTTGGAGCAGAATGGGGCAGCTAGAAACAGCAAGACCCGATAGGGTTCAAGTGTGCTGGCCGCTGGCAGGGAGGACCTGGTCTACCTGTAGGACCGGGGAGGATTTTTCTCCTGCTCTCCTGTTCTTGAAGTGCTGGCTGTAAACCCCGCTCAGGATTTGCTTGGCTGCTAAAGTGATCACTTGGGTTTGGGGAATCCTCCAAAGTCCTCTGGAAGGGGAAATGGAGGATGGAGTGGGTGATCTAGAGGTTCTGGTTTTCAATGGGTCATGAAGGTGGTGGAGGCAGAATAAGAAGGGGAAGGAGACAGCAAAGAAGGTGGAGTCTGGCTTGGGACCAGCTTCACCAGGGTCCTCCTGCCTGGAGGCCTGAGTTTCTGTTCAGGCTGGACCCTCCACCCGGCCACTTAATCTCATGGCCTGCGGCAAGGTCTTAACCATTCTGTGCTTCTCTTTCTCCACCAACACAATGAGCTTGATAATACGTAATTTGTGGTTACTGTGAGGACGCTATATCACACTTAAAGTTTTTTTGCATGTCGTCAATGTCAATAAATTGTATTATTATATAATATGTTCTTAGATATTAATGGATTTTATTCATAGTGACAAATTAAATCTCTCTCTCTTGCTGTATCTCCCTCCTTTATTCTATCAATCACATACTTGGGGTTCATGTATTCAGGTTGAGTTTAATATCTAAACATCCGGGAAATTTTAAAAAGGACAGAGAGAATTAAGAATATTGTAAAAGGGCAGCTGTGCCGTATATATCCTTCTGCTAGGTTGTGACCATGCCCTATGGTAGGTTGTTTTTTTTTTTGCTCTCACACTTGCATTTGTGAAACCAGTTTGGGAATAGTTAGAGCCCAAGAGATGAAACAGAACCGGAGTAAAATCTTGTTAATTTCCATGTTAGCAGATGGCAAAATTCAACTTTGCATTAGCCAGGTTAAAATGAGCTTGTATTTTAATAAAATGACAATAAGACAGCCTAACTGTTGAGGAGTGGGAATTGTTTTGAATTACATACTACTTGGGGAAAAAGATCTGTGATCAGAATAATAAGGTTTTACGGTATGTACATTGCATAGTGTATGAATTTGGTTGTCTCTTAGAAAAACCTTGTGTTTGCCTTGAGTCTCTGATGATTGTCATGCTGTTCTGAGAGGCATTGAGCCTTTTCTGTCATTCTGCTGTCAGGCATAATGGAATAATTGGGATGACAATTATTTGCTTGTTTTGCTTCAAAAGTTTTCTGTGTTCAATTTCTTCTATTGTCTGCTTCATGGTACCATGGTGTGATATATCATTGCCTGCCCAGATTCCAAGAATAAAAGACATGCATTTTTTCCCCCCAAAATGTCTCAGAGTTTTCCAGAGTTTAATGGAGATACATTCAAAGTGCTATAGTGAGCATTTAAAATAATTGCTGCCATCCTTAGCCCAAATAGTATAAACAAAGGTGGTAGATGAGGTCCCAGCCTATCATTGAGTTCAACAGTCTAAGTTTATAAACCTCAAATCAAAGCAGATAGGTTGCCACAAGAGGTAAAATGTTTGAAGTTGGACATATTACAAAACTCAGGGAAAATGTCAGTTTGAAGTACAACAGTATAGCTAATACTTGGCCTATTTTAGTGACTTGAATCGCGTGTATTTTGACTGGGAAGATCAGGTAAATTTGCCCCCTTCCTCTCTAACCCGGCTCAGAGATTTTAGGGGATCAACTAAGGGTTCAGTAAGGAAGGTTTAGATCAGCACAGGGATGGCGGTTTCCACCACTCCACTTCATGAACTTGGTGAGGCGGGAGGGGGTTTACCAGGACTCTCCTCCCAGCCTGGGTGAGTGACTTGCTTTGGGGGTGCTCCAGCTTTGCATAGAGCAGCACGGCCAGCTTCAACCCTGACGGCACCGCTGCGTTATTAGGGGGTGTGTTATGAAGTCAGATGCACATGTCTGAAATACAAACCTTACCACTTTCTTGTTACTTAACTTTTCTGGCTCTCTTTATTGTTTTTTTAAAAAAGGGAGATGGAGATATCAGTTCTTGCCTCATAGAGTTACTGAGAAGATCAGACGGGACAATGCAGGTAAAGACGTTGAGCCTGGAGCCTGGTACCCAGCCCACACGCCCGAGAGCGTTGTAGCATTTCAGGACTCTTGGTGCCCCTGCTCATTCGCCCAAGGGTGTCTCATCTACCAGTAGTTTCTAGGGAGGCTGGGACAGCAGTTCTTGGCTCCAAACTGCAGGAGGTGGGTGTGCTGCCCCCTTCCCCTGGCTTTGCCTGGGCTGGCTCTCAGCTTTGCTCCTGGCCTGACTCTCAGGGCTGGCAGAGAAGGAGCAGAGCCATTGATCTTGAGGCCTGTCCACCAGGAGATAAGGGAAGAGTCTGACCCTGCCTTTTGTATCTGAAACAATAGCTTAACTCTGTCATTTCAGGGACATGTGTACATACGAAGACACACACATACACTATGTACGTCCGCGTGGAAAGCTCAGATATTGTCTGTAGGAGAACAAAATGTCTTGATGAACATGAATAAGTCAGCTTATCACCCAGATGTTTTAGCTACGTGGTGCCACACAGCTGGGTGAGCTGAAAGAGCTAGCTGTTTGGTGACTTGCAGATAAAGCACGTAGATAATAGAATCTCCCTTTTTTTCCTCCAGATTTTTGGCATCACTGAGACATCATCTAAGTGATATGGCAACATATGGTAAAATCTCTCACATTCAGAAACATGCAAGCCGCTAGCTAACGCTTTCTGCTACAAAGATTTGCTCATAGGTGTTTAGATGAATCTAAAATTTCTCACAAAGCACATCGTTCGAAAGAAATATGACAGCAAAACAAATGTCCGCATTCAAAGCAGGGCACCGAGAAGTGTCAGGCAAACATTTTTAACCTCCTCTTTGTGCACGGTCTGGTCAAAATAGAATAGATTCTCTTTTATAGAAGGAGTTTTAAACAGGGCTACAAGCCTTAAATTTAGTATTTGCAGGAAATCCTTCAGGTTTATCTAAAAAGCTTCGAGGGTTCTATCTTTGGCAGCCAGCTATTAATTAATTGAGGATTTTCGGGTTCTACAGCGTTCAGTTCAAAGGAACCAGTTTTGAGATTAATTACTAAGGAAAGTCTGTGAACATTTGACCATAAAGCAGGAATCAAGGTGGACGAGAAACAAATGGATGAACAGGAAACTGAAATAAACACCTCAGCGACAGGGAGGGGCTGCTTTGCTTCTTTTTTAAGGAGCTGTCAGATGATCAGGATACACATTTCGAATTCTAGATCCAAATCTTTAAGTGCTTTCTTCCAACTAATGGGATGATTGGAGGAGGATGAGAATTTATTGTGCCGGAGTTCTCCTTCCAGCTGTAAGGCTTTAAAGAATTACGGACCCGAGAACTGCGTGGGATGCCAGATGGCGGCCTTCTGAGGCCCAGGCAGGTAGTTTGAATGAGTAACGCAGGGTCACGTGTGAGTGGTCCAGGGCACATTTGGAGACTCCAGACGCTGCTGGGGAGGACGCGCTGCCCTGGTGATGAGCGGTTCCAGCCTGTTTCTGCCTGAAGGAATGCTGACCAATGTGAGGGGTTTTTTCAGTGTAATCCACAAATCTAGATTTATATGTAATGTTTCTAAAATGTTTAAGCTTTGGTTCATTTGTTCGTCAGCCTACTGACCTCTAGTTTGCTGCTTTTAATCTGGTCCAATCACACATCGTATAAATTGGAAACCAGGTCCTGAGAGGTTGAGGGCTTTGTTGAAAGTCCTGTAGTGGAGAGCAGCACGGTGGGCTCTCTGCCTCTTCTCCGGGGCTGCCCTTGCCCTGCACAGCCTCCTACCGAGAGCAGGCATCCATCCACAGGCCTCGTTAGAAGAATCCTGAAGCCTTTAATAAAGTGAGACTCTGTCTCAGTAATAATAATAATAATAATAATAATAATAATAATAATAATAACTTACTTGAACTTCCCTGGCTTTCCCTAAGGTATTTATTTCTCCCCAAAATATTTGTCATGGGTGCCTCTTTTTAAATGCTGTCTGCATGTTTCAGCGTTCTGTTTCATGCAGCTCCAGTTACTTTCCCCACCTCTGCGTCCACTGTTGTCCTCTTGGTTGATCGATGCTTCCAAATTCTCTTCACATGTATCTTTGGTCCAATTTCTGTCATTTCTCTATTTGATGTTTATTCTTTAAAATCAGTCTTTCAAGGGCTGAAAATGTATCAATTATATCTCCATTTTGTATTGTTATGCATTCTTCGGAGGGAATAAAATATAAATTTGTAAATATGAACCTTATACTAGCTGGCGCCAGTGAGGAGACTCCATTTTCCCAGCCGGATGGCCCTCTCTGTCCCACAGAGTGTGGAGAAGACATCCACTGGTTAGCCCGGAATCTTAGACTCAGGGCTTGTGGGAGAAGCACCACTCACCCAAGAAGCAGGTGCATATTCTGCCTGTGAATTCTTTCCGTGATTTCAGAAGATATTTGGAAACATTCATTTCCCAAGGCATGAAGTGCTAGAAAAGCCAAAAATACTCTTGTGAGGGTGATACCCTGGAATTTTGCTATTCAGTAGGTTCTTGGTATGGGTGATTTGAAGAATGAATCCACCGACCCCAGATCAGTGGTAAGACAGGATTTATTTACAGAAAAGAATACAAAAACACCAAAACTCCCAAGTTGGGAGAAAAAAGCTCTCTCTCTCTCTCTCTCTCTCCCCGGGCTCTTTGTCTAGGGGTATATATAGTTGCATGGGGCCCTCTGTAGTTACATTTAGCGTGTCTGGGACATGTCTGGGTCGTGAATGAATGGCTGCAATCTTTCATTCCCAGGCCTACGAAACTTACATGAAATTGACCAGGCCTAGGAAATGGGGGTTCCCTGTTCAGCCGCCAAGTGCAAGGGGAGGGCAACCTAAGGTGGTGGTGTCTCCCCAGCAGGTGTCTGGCCCCTCTGGGTACTGGAGCCTCCTGCAGCCCCCCGACCTCCCCCCTACCCTCCAGCCCACTGGTTCCTCTGCTCTCTGCCACCAAACCAACACTGCCAAGGCGGAGGCAGCTGCTCCGCCCCTGGCCCAGTTCCACCGAGCTGGCGGGGCCCCACTTGTCCTGTATCAAGGGAAGGGGTGACGCGGGTCAGAGGTGCGTTTGCACCGACTCGGCTCCACTGTCCCGGAGCAGCAGACTTGGGCTGTGCCGCTCCGTGGGAAGCTGGCTGTGGGGCTGCTCTGAGTCACCGCCTGCATCGGGGTTGCTCCTTAGTTCCCAAGAACTTTCACGTGTCACTGCCCCCTTTTACAGCGGGGAAACTGAGGCCCAGCGAGGGTGAGCTCCTTGCTCCGAGCTTCCCAGCTGGGTGGAGGGAGAGCGGACCAGAACGGCGTCAACCCCAAGCTGGGATACTGAGCATCATCGCCCGGGCTTTCTGCTGCCCCGGTTAGCCTTAGCCGACCTGCGGGAATAATGTGCACGTTCTGCTGCCCAGCCCCACTCCAGGCGGTCACGCTCCGGGGACAGTGTACCCAAGGAGGTCAGCGCGGGGCGGGGATCTCCACCTTCAGTCGCATTTGTGCCTCAGGGAGCTGTGATGGTAGAAAGGGAAGGATTTTCCAGGCTGGGATGTTCATCCTGGCAAATTGACGCTCTGACTTAAACGGATTGTTACTAATTGGTGTTAGGATTTCTGCTCTGGGCTGTGTCTATGCTGAGCAGGGACTTTCCCCACTTGTTTGATTATGAATTAGTCCACACGTTTCTACCTTCTGGAGGAAGGAAACAGCTTGGGCTGCCTCGGATTGAAATATCTCATCTGATAATTAGGCTTGGAGGCCTTGGCCCCTCAGCGCTCACCCACAGCAGGCGGTGGACAGGGTCGTGGACAAAGCAGTATCGTTCAGGGCTTGTTTCTCAACTAGATTTAAAAACAAATGTGTTTAAAGCACAGTCCTGAAGGGCAAGAGGAAGCAAACAGGCAGATTATTAAGGCATTTGTCATGAAGTTAGAGGTGGGCCCAGAAAAGGTGCCAGGCTGGGGGGCAGGGCTGCCTTGCTGGAAATTTCTTACAAATTATCAGATTTCCCCAAAGAAATCACCAGGTAGGAAAAAGGAAAGGGCAGAGGTTACTGGCCAGCAACCCTCGTAGACATCGCTTCTGAACTATAGCTTCAGAAACCTGTAAAGGAAAAGGTTAGTTACACTTGGGAGCTCAAGTTTTGAGGCTGGAAGACGGGGTGTTTGCAAGTACTGCATGATGGCTCCCGGCACGTGTGTTTACAGTTTCGTTTGTTTATAAGAATGAAAAATATGCATTTACAATATTGGTACTTTTACTCATCTAACAAACTGAGCAGGTGCCCTCTTGTATTTAGGGGTTCACTTTTTTAACATGATTAATGCTTTACTTCTGTCCTGTTTCCAGTCAGTTGATATTGGAGCATACTACACGTCGCATTAACCTCAGTGCAATATTTGGCCACACTGTCTATCTGCTTTAGGTTCACCATGGCCTTTAAAGGCTGAGTAAAGAAATGTCCCCCTGAGTAAAGAAATTACGGCATGTCTGGTCACGGGGACATCAGCGATTGTGTGATCAAATGAGCTATCGTCATGCCTAATTGGCGTAATGAAATCAGTAAGGAAGCAAAACATGCCTGCCTGAATAATCACATTGGATGCAGGGGAACATTCTACATGTAATATGCTTTATACATGCCCATTATGAAAGTTTTGAGATACACGAAAATCATCTGCGTGGATGGAAACACATGAAGGACTCCCAGATGGATCAGCCGGACAAGTTGAAATTTGTACCAGGTGGATGAGAAAGGAGGCTGTCAACTATTTCTGGGAGGTGAAATAATGGACTGTGACACAGCCTGTCACTATGTATATTGAAATTCTCTATCCATTTAAAATACAAGTGTACATTTATTATTGCCAGACTAAAATGAGGACTATGAATGTTATTAATTTTATGAAAGAAAATAATTAAGAACTTTCAAATTAATAGTATTATAGATTGATAGCTAATATATTAACATTATTAGATAGTACATTAGCTACATAGCTTTAAGGATGATTTTATCTTTTTTGAGCCAGCAAATGATTATATAAACGACTAATGAAAAAATATCACAATAGAGATTGCATTAATTACCATTTTTGCATAACCATTTGTATTTGAAAAATTAAACAAAATAAAACTTTAAGAATGATGTTTTGGTTTGTAGTTATTTAATTTAGTTTAAATGTGAATTCTTTTTAGAAGAACTATTTAGGAAATTCTTCACAGTGGTATTATTATTACTTCTTTTTTTTTTTTACAGTTTTTGGCAGGGGCTGGGTTTGAACCCTCCACCTCTGGCATATGGGGCTGGTGCCCTACTCCTTTGAACCACAGGTGCCGCCCCTATTATTACTTCTTTATTATTTGTGGTCTTGCCAAATTTCAAAAATCTGAGTAGGAGCATTTTTTAAAGTCAGATTTATTGAGGTATGATTTATATACGGTGAAAATCACTCCTTGCATGTATGCACTTCCATGAGTTTTGATAAATGAAAATGATTATTTAATCACTACCATAATAAAAATACAGCTTTCTTCGGTATCAGCTTGCTAGGGCTGCTGTCGTAAAATAACACAGGCTGTGTGACTTACACCACGGAAATGTATTCTCTCACAATTCCGGAGGCTTCTTTGGGAGCCTCTCTCCTTGGCTGTGCCCTCATGTGGTCTGTCCTCTGTTCATGTAAGTCTCTGGCATCTCTTTGGGTATCCAAATTTCCTCCTTTTATAGGGATACTGGTGAGATTGTATTAAGGCCGACATTCTAACTTAATTAACTCTTAAACTCCGTGTCCAAATATAGTCACATTCTGAAGTTCTTGGGGTTAGGGCTTCAACATATGATTTTAGGAGGACATAACTGAGCCTATAACAAAGTCTGTCACCCCCCCAAAGTTCCCCTTTGCAGACAGTCCCCTTCCCTGGCCTTGGCTGCTGGAAAAGCTCATCTTTTTCCTGTCCCCAAAGGAAATCTCACAGAACTGTCCTGCCTGCCTGGATGTGGTGGAACGTGCTAGTGCAGGGACCACCTGCGGGAGGGCCACCTCCATGGGAGTGGTAGGTCCCAACTTCAGAGTTGGCTCAATTGATCAGCTGGACACAAAAGCCAGGAGCGGCTGCAGCCACCACAGCCTCCTGCTCTGGGTTACCCTGAACAGAGTGTTCCTCCCCAGGTCCAGTTGCCAGGGAAGGTGGACTCTTACAAGGGAACCCAACTCCACACTGTACTCAGGGCTGGGTAAACCTCTCTGGCTACCCTGTTTCTGGAAGCCATGAGTTTTATCCTTTCTTTGTTAGACCTTTCTTCAGTTAGTTCACATTACAACACTATTTATTGATGAGATTATAACTTTAATAATATTGGAGGCCACTGCCACTTGTATATCACTCACAGTATGACAGACGTTGGGTTAAATGCTTTGGATAAGTTATAGTGAAGCCCCACAATAGCACAATTAATTATCCTCTTTATTGAGTTCTTGTGAAAGATGAGATGTGTTTCTGTAATTTTGGGGATACATACATGGACTTTTTTTTTTTTGCAGTTTTTGGCGGGGGCTGGGTTTGAACCCCTGGCATATGGGGCCAGCGCTCTACTCCTTTGAACCACAGGCGCTGCCCCATACATGGACTTTTAAGGTGCTTAAGGTATTTGTGAAGCCCCTACATCCTTTTCACATTCAAACTCATTTTCTGATACCAGCACCCTAGCGTGGTGACTGGCCTTCCCAATTTTCCTCCTGTTTATTTAATGACGGAATAGAAAAATCATCTTCCGGAGCTTTTCCCACCCCTACCCACAACACAGATCTAGTTGCCCTGTGACTATGATGATGAAGAAGAAAGAGGGTGAGTTGGTAACAATGATAAATAATAGCCATAAAATCATTTCCCTTCTCTTTTCTAGAACACATTACAACTAATAAAATACCTTTAAAGTCATGCCTCATTCGACCGTCTCTGCATAACTATTTTTGATCTTTCCTTTCCAAAGGAAACCCTCCATCATGGTTCACAGAACCTC
The DNA here is from genome assembly GCA_963574655.1 of Perodicticus potto. Taxonomy (NCBI): domain Eukaryota; kingdom Metazoa; phylum Chordata; class Mammalia; order Primates; family Lorisidae; genus Perodicticus; species Perodicticus potto. The sequence goes on from CAUYRH010007847.1 coordinate 11,169, forward strand.
AGCCCCAGGGAACTGGAAGATACCAATGAAATTATTTTTCTCTTTAATGTCATAACATTTCAGAGAGAACCATTGTGGCCTAGAGGCCATGGAATTAATGAAATTCTGTTTTTACCAATGAGGAAGTTGAGGACAGGGAAATTCCAGTAACTTGATCAGTCACAGAAACGGATTCCTGGTTGCCTGATTCTCAATTTACTGTTTGTTCTCTGCTTCCACCTGCCTCTCAGATATAGAGCCAGGTTAAATTCCCACCGTTAGAGTTGCATTTTTTTCTGGCCTAAGGCACGTTTGACATATGGGATTCATTTTGTGTTCCAAATCTAATACGTTTGAAGCAGTTACCAAGAGCACTGCGTGGAGTGGGGTTTTGAATCCGCATCTGGGCTTAATGGGAATAAGTGTCATAATTGATTACTGATGTCTGCCGTGCACACAGCTGCAGACGGTAGCAGCTCCCATGCCTGCCAACCTGGGTTAAGGCATTGCCACTCCAGGAGCAGCCTTTTGTCTTTTTAAAGAAATATCTTTTGGAATCGTACCTTCCCATTAATAACTTACGGTAAGAAAATTTTATCAGCAATTAGTAACTTTGGGAGACAGTCAAGTTTTGAAGGGAGACAGATGGTCCGTGGGTCCAGGGCTTGGCAAGTTGCTCAGAGTGGACAGATGTAAGTGGGGGGCTGTGGAAATGGCCGGTGCAGGTCTGGGTCAGAGGCAGCATGAGAGCCTTGGATGTCCATGGCAGAGATGGGGCTAGCACCAAAGGCAAAAAGGATTCTGAAATTGGAGGTGGGAAGACACTGAAATGACCAACCATCCAGATTTTCTGGGATGCTGGACATGTGGTTTTAAAGCAGAGACTGTCTTGGGCGAGTAGGGGAGATTGATCGCCCTCGGAGGATCGGACATCACTTCCGCTGATGCCGTGTCACTGCTAGGTCCCCTGGTGAAAAGCTTGGGTACAAATTCCTTCTGTAAGGAGGCGGTGAGGACTAGAGCAAGCAGCTCTCCGTCTGTAAGTCTGTAGGCAATGTGCGTGCATAGACGCCACCTGTTTCTCCAGGGACAGACCTGGTAGGTACCCCTGTGTGTTTGGGGAATGAATGAATGAATGTCTCTAAAATAAAATTGTCTGTGGTAAAGTGGCGAATGTTCCCGGTTTTTAAAAATCTCATTTGGTCCCTTTGTTACTAGATATTAGGGGTTCCTAAAGGGGTGCTGAAGATTGGATGTCCCATATGGCTATTAGAAAATCATTCCTTCCTCTGACGTTTTGCTGTTTGTTTTTAAGTTTTCTTCTACTTTTGTGTTTCTCCTCCTCTGTCTAGCCACCAAGATCCTGGAAGCCTGGAGAGGTGTGACACATGGTCTTGGCCCTTCCTATACTAGGAAGATACAGCGCCCTGTCTGTTCCAGGGAAGACCATGCCCCTGTCTGTTCCAGGGAAGACCATGCCCCTGTCTATTCCAGGGAAGACCATACTCCTGTCTATAACAGGGAAGACCATGCCCCTGTCTATTCCAGGGAAGACCATGCCCCTGTCTATTCCAGGGAGGGAAGACCATGTTCCTGTCTGCTCAAGGGAAGACCATGCCCCTGTCTGTTCCAGGGAAGACCATGCTCCTGTCTATAACAGGGAAGACCATGCCCCTGTCTATTCCAGGGAAGACCATGCTCCTGTGTATTCCAGGGAAGACCATGCTCCTGTGTATTCCAGGGAAGACCATGCTCCTGTCTATTCCAGGGAAGACCATGCTCCTGTGTATTCCAGGGAAGACCATGCTCCTGTCTATTCTAGGGAAGACCATGCTTCTGTCTGTTCCAGGGAAGACCATGCCCCTGTCTATAACAGGGAAGACCATGCACCTGTCTATCACAGGGAAGACCATTCCCCTGTCTATTCCAGGGAAGTTCGGCATGTCTATTCCTCTCTTGTCCTCCCCAGCTCCCTTCCTCCGCACCTCACCCCGTGGTTGGCTGCTATTTCAAAAATGTCTTAAAAAAAAACAAAACTTGAAAACAAGTTATGTAATTTTCAAACTTTTTGGTTGTTGTTTCAGAATTGAATTAAAACAGAGACTGTCCTGTTCTGGGCAAACTGAAAGGACTGATCACCTTGAAAGCATGAGCCTCTTCCCTACTCCTCTGACCTCAGGGTCACTGTATGGGGCGCAGATTTAATGAAATCATTCTAAGTGTTTCTTGTGATCCTACATATTACATCTCCAATTTGGATACTTTAGAAATTATTTTCCTAAACAATGAAAAGGATAGCTAGTGGCAATGAAAAAAAAAAATAGGAAAAGTTCGGTCAGTCTTAAGAAGGGCCTGCGGGGAAGTTGAGCCCTTTAGGCACAGCAGAGAATTAAACTTTCTCATCAAATTTTCAAAAAGTGGAAAATACCTTCCAATAAAAAAGTGGCTTCTAAATATGTAATACCACACCACAGACGAGAGAATGAGAGGAACTACGATGTTAAAATCACTCAGAGAGACTATAACTGGCTGCCAATCCTCGCAAGTTCTGTGAAGCACTGAAATATTTCTAACGGATCGATGGGGAAGATGCTCAAATGACAAGGATGGAATTGATGTGGGGTCGGTTCAGGGACTGGCCTTCCTTTGGGGCCTTGTATCCGGGTTTTCAAGTTGCAGTTCCTCCCCTTATCCCTCCTCCTGTGCCCTGTGTTTCGCAGGGCAGTGGTCAGGAGCGGGGAAGACAGGGCTCTGAGGGATTTCAGCAGTCGACCTTTTCTATGTCTTCAAACCCGAGGACGGTAACACATTCCCATCCTTAACAGCTCACCATGTGGCCATGAGCGACGTCCATGGCTCACCCTGAGGATCAGATGACCGACATAGTGCTGGTGCTTCTCCTGCCCGAGCTCTTCAGTGAACATGGTCACTCTCGGTGCCTGTTTCCCCAGCTGTCAGGTGAGTACGCAGTGACCCTTTCTTTAGCAGAAACCCTCGCAGCAGTTGGAAGTGTGTGGGGTGTTATTTGGGTTGTTTCAGTGACTGAGTTTGATGACCTTGACGTCCCTGGCCTCTCCTTCCTCTTCTAGGGATTGTATTGGTACAGCTGGGAGCAGTACTGGTGCCCCTGGGAGGGGCCAGGGGTGCTAAATGTCCTGCAGTGCTCAGGACAGTCCGGCCCCATGATGACTTGTCCTATCCAAAGTGAGAAGCCCTGCAAACAGCTGTGAACATTCTGGGAAAAGTCAAAAATGGAAAATGAATGCCAAGGAGCCCTGGCTCATGTGACCGTGCCATTCTTCCTGAGCGTTCCGTGCTCGTCTGTTGAAACGTTGCTGTCTTACAAGACACCGCTTCAGCTACGCTCTCACGCGTTTGCAGGGAGGGGAACCTTACTTGCTCCTTGTGGGACTGGGGGGTTCATTTTCTATCCATCTCAGCCTGTTGCGTGATCCCCAGTGATCACCAAGATAACAATGACTCCTCTGCAGGGGGGGCTGGGAGGTGGCCGAGCTTCGTCCCACTTGTTCTTCATGACGGAGCTGGAAGCAGGTCATGGGATTATTCAGTACACAGGCGAGGAGACCTGGGTGACAGCCCCTCGCTGACTTCACTCTGAACCGGGACCCAGAGCTTTCAGGTGGTGGCGAGCAGGGCTCGCCGTGTGGGAACGGGACGTGCTCTTCTCTCTTTGCTCCCCTTGGCCTTTGTCTACTCAAACAAACAGCATGAAGCAAATAAACAGAAACCCAAATATAGCCTCTTCCATAAAAACACGCAGGGCCACCCATTTAGTCTGCACACACGGGGCAGGTCCCACCCCCACGGTCCTCGTTGGTGCTTGCCGGAGTGGTAGTCCCTTCACTGTAAACTCACAGGGTCTCTGACCCTCCCCCTGATGTGCCGTGACAATGCTTCGGGCGCTCGTCGACTGTTAAAAGGCTGCTTTTAGCGTGGCCCTGGGCTGCCAGACGAAGTCAAAACAGGACCTAGACCCCGTCCCGTGTTGCAGATAACACACACCTGTGTGCTTTCCCCTGGTGCGTGTTCTGCCTCGACAAATGTGTAAACTGGAAATGAATGCAAGATGAGACTCATTTAAGTTAGGAATGTTTCTCACTAAATAGAGAAACAACCTTATAAAAAGACCAACTTTAATTATAAGAATATAAGATGTCATGGTATTGGTTTGTTGAAAGCCTGGTGATGGGAGTATCACTGTGGGTTGTCATTGAGTAGAATATTCCTCTAGTTTCTGGGAGAGCCTTATATTGAATTGGGAGCGTTTTGTGGGTGTGTCCCCCCACCCTGACTTAGGCCACCCTCTTATCTAAAGTAATGTTTTCCTGGCATTACCTACAAGGATGTGTCCTGTCTGCATTTGCCGCTTTTATTCCAATGAATAAGAAAAGCTGTTTTTTAATCTGTTTAATTCATTTTCACAGATCAGTGCATTTCCAAGAATGGAGAGCAGAAGCATGAGGTGAAATGGGGGAGCCCTGACAAAAGCAAACGGCAAAAGCACAATTTGCAATAAATGAGAGTCTTGGAATTCTATTGGCAAATTATGCGGACCTTTCCAGAAAGAGCAAGTCATAGCAGATCAGATAACTGGCCTGCAATTAACACTGACGAGAGCAGAATCGCCCCTGCCCTGCCCCTTCTTTTTCTTTCCCGTGGGTGTCCGTGGTGGAGAGGCCCCTGGGAAGTGGTCAGCGTTTGAGTCCTGTGGGAGCAGCGGGAAGAGAAGGTGCCGATGGGAAGGGAAGGAGGAAGGATGGCCGACTCCTGTGGCCTGGCTGTGGAAGGTCTGCTGGATCTTTCAAAGCCAACTGGTGCTGCAAAAATACCTTAGGAGAACCCAGAGTAATTACAATGGCTTGTAAATTCACTTTAGCGCTTTTGACAACCGGGGAGAGGGCTCAAGTCCTGGCCCACACGAGTGAAGAACATTCCACCACAGAAGGGAAAAAAACCTCAGCAATACTTTCCTTGGAATTTTGCACTTGAAAGTTCAAACAATGATAATACGACCAAGTCCGGAATGATTTGGAGATGGTCATACCACAGCATCAGTGCGTGTTTGGGGGACTAGGCATAACGTTAACATGGGAAATCATGGCGGGTCCAGTGTTCCAGCTCTGGCCTGGATGTCTGCCTCCGTGTCCTGGGGGCGTCCGCCGGCCCCTTTCGTTTCTGGCACAGCCCTATTGTTTTCCTGTGCACAACCCGATGTGGTCCTTGCCAATGGAAAGCCAGATGGATAGGGAAGGAGGCATGCGGAGCTGTCTCATTTGTCCTCGCAGCATCCTGTGAGGTAGGGAAAGACAGAAATCAAAAATGACATTATGGAGAGATGCAGTGAGGTGCGAGAAGCCAAGTGGCAGGGTGGAGCCACCGGGCGAGACTCTGCCTGGGATCTAGTCTCTCTAGAGGAAGGTGCTAGCACACAGCAGGGACACGGAAAAGCTATGCTAATAGTTCTCTTATAATAATCAGTAGACCACATCCCAGCTAAAAATAAGGGGAACATAGAAAATACTTCTCTCTCTTTGTGGTATTTGTCAATCTAGATGTTTTTTTCTTTTAGCTACCCTACCTGGTCAAAAGCAGCTGGAATAGCAGCTAAGCCAGTTCCCACTGTTTCCCTTTGGTTCTGACAAAATTGAATTGCAAACTGCGATTGTGTGTACGGCCTCCTGCGAGTGTGGCTGCCCAGCCCGCAGGCTCCGCCAGGCCTGGGCTCTGGCAGGAGGGGTTTAGTACACCAGCACCTCACCCGTCAACCCAGGCTCTGTCACCAGGGCTTTGTACATGTATCCCTGGAGACTCCCAGAGAGGGAGGCATTTCCTTCCAGAAATATGGTGGTGAAAAAGAGCCCGAGCTGAGACCTGAGGATCCTTGTAGGGTTCGTGTCTGTCCCCATGCTCTTGGACATGTTCCCCTTGGTGGTGACTGTTCCTCCTCAGAAGCCTCTGACATTGAACCTGGATGACAGAACATTGTAATAGAAAGAAAAATCTCTGGGCTGGGAGCTCTGAGATGTGGTTTCTTTTTGATGTATCTAATATCTACTTCTATTGCTAACCCATTCATTTGGCAGCCTGAGAGATTTGTCCCAATTTTATTGTGGGAAATTTATTCTTAATTAAAAACATTAGTTCTAGCCTCAAGGAACTTCCAATTTAATTTAATGAGAAAAGGAACACATAATTATTTCTTAGTCACTTTAGAAATTAAATTAATTTTCTCAAAATGACTCTTTTGGGTGGTCTCATGGTTGCTTTTGCCTGCCAAGTTAATTTAATTTTAGTGATTTTTTTTTTAACCTTCCTGGATTGCCTTGTTTTGTCTTTGTGGGACAGTCATGGCCAACTGTAGACTTTCAAAGCTAAAGATACTTGGATTTCAGGTCTCTGTCTTCATCTCTGTCTTCATCTGAAGTGAAGAGATGTCACTTCACATACAGGTGGATAAGACGCATCGTCTTCCAGACGTATCAAAATTCACCTGCTTCTATGAGGCTTAGTTACTGACTGGAAGAAGATTCAAAGTACTGAATTACTTTATGGCAGTCACGTCTTTGAAAAAGAAAATGCATTTTTTTTTCTATAAATGTAAGTATTAAGCATTTCCAATAGAAAAGAAGTTTTACTATATAAGCATTTCCAGTGTTAATCTGGAAAAGGTGCATTTTGAAGAAATGCTGGTCACACCCAGCATGTGGTACAGCATGTTCAATACACATAGGATGAAAATACATAAACTGCCCCATCTGTGCCCTTACACATCTCTTGTACACATAGATCTCATACTAGCAAACACATTCAACGTCCTTCTGAATCTCACATAGCCAAACCATCCTTCCCCAGTTCTCCTTATCCTTCAGATGTAACCTCTTGGAAGTGATGTTCAGAAGTGCTATAGGGAATTCAAAGTAAGGAGCCGACTGCGGGTGGGGGTGGCGAGTGTCGGAGGTCAGAGCTGCTGCTGCCGGGAGTCCACACCTGTGTCTGGCTGGCGACTCCGAGCGCAGGGCAGTGGAGAGAGAGGCTGAGGTCTGCTGTCAGCCAGCAGCGGCCCCCAGCTGCCTGGAAACCTGGCTCAAGTGGATGGACTTGCCTCTGCTCCCTAACTTACGCAGTCCTCTGCCGCCCTTGACTTTTATTTTATCCTCAATTTAGCAGTTCAAAACAAAGATGGGGTTGGGGAGCACAGTGGGACCGGGGAGCACCGCCGGGCCCCGTCTCCGTGGGAAGTTAGCTATTAGTTATAAAATTGCTCTCTGGGTTTTCCTTGGCTTATACAGTGCTTTTTGTACTTACATACTAAAAAAAATCATTTGGTGTTGAATTGGGCGGCAGAGCTGTTTGCCCAGCTTGATCTGAATTGGCTTTTGGTCTGAACTTCAGGTGGCTTTTCAGTTTGACTGTGACTCCTCACCTTCCAGGAAGACAACTCAGCTCCTACTCAGCATCTTTAAGGACACACAACCAGCAGTCTTGCTATTTGAACCTACATTTGGATATACTATTGGCCAAAAGGAAAAAAAATTAAATCACTCCTTTCACATTGGTTGGATTTGGCTGCTTTCGTTTTTGGCCCAAATGCTCTTCTGGTGTATTGTTTACCATCTCTCCATAACTCACTCTTCTGTAGCTCTTTCAGCGGAATTCCCTCTGCACCACCAGCTTTTACAAACAAAGGGGAGATAGTTTAAGTTATGAATAGAGTGTTCATCCATCACGACCCCATGACAGGAAGCGCCCATGGAATGCCCACAGCACAGACATCACCTCCACGGGAGATTGCATCTTGAAAACCAATTTATCCCTCAGTCTCTTAAATCAATCAAACCTCTATGCGTAGCAGTGTGTCAATGATGAACATGTGTATGCCCCTAATAAAGTAATAATTAATCATTACTGTGCAGGTGTGTATTATGTATTAAGATTGGCAGTTCAGAATTATATGGAGAATATCAAGGAGAAAGATGAGAAAACTCGCTTTCTTTCCCATATAGTAATCTCAAGGAAGGTTTATCTTTAAAATTAATTTTTGAATTCTGTATTTGATTTAACACAGATAAAAAATTTTGGAGAACAGAGAGGTTCAAAAATTCATCCTTTACAGAACTGCTGGGAAGATTGTGATTGTGTATGGATGTAGGTTAGAAGTCGTGAGTGGAGATAGGTGGGTGGAGAAAACGGGAGGTGGTGTAAGAAATTATTGCGTCAAAGGAATATCAGAGCACAGTGGTAAAGTGCTCAAAACAGATCTGATTCAGGAACTACTGAGACAGTGGAGGAGGCCTGACTGTAGAGCTGGGCTCGGCACGTGGGGTTTATAGCTAAAGAGCAGGGTGGGGCTGAGCAGATGGAAAATGACTAAGAGGAAACATCCGGGAGGGATGGGGTTAAATAGGCCTCATAGGATTCTTGCCAAAGGTGGAGGTGATGGGTGGGGGCTGGGGAGTTTGACCAGATGTCCAGGTTATTAGATAGCCAGGGTGGAGAATTCTTTCTAAATTGATGTAGCAGGATTTTTGCTAAAACTAGGCTCTGCAGGCTGGAAGAGATGAATGAGAAGGTTGAGGTGAGGCCTAGGAGGCTTGGAGGACACCCACTAAAATCAAGTCAAGGAGAGCGTTTTTACCACCTCAGAGATGTGTGATTATTGGTTTAATTGGAGGCAGGCTAGCAGCACCCCACACCCTAAATTTTGATGATTAGCATAGTAGAAGTGTTTGTCTTGCTAAACTTCGTCTGTGAGTGAATGCCATGGTTTGAATGTTGTTCTCCTCCAAAATTCATCAAAATGTAATGGCATTGAAACAGTATTAGGAATTGGGAACTTTTAAGAGGTGGTTAGTCCTGAGGGCTCTGCCCTCATGCATGGATGGAGGCTGCTGTGGGGGGTGGGTTCACCCCCTCCCATGTGCTCTCTCTTGCCCTGTCTTTGTCTTTTGGCCACGAGACGTCCTCCACTGTGCCATACTGCAGCAAGAGGGCCTGTGGTGCTGGACTGCGGTGTTGGACTTCCCAGCCCCTGGAGCTATAAACCTGTGGGTTTCTGTATGTTATAAATCGCCCAGTCTCATGAATCTGAAATACTCTGTTCTAGCAGCACAAAACGAGCTCAGACAGTAGAAGAGGGAGTTTCCTTTACACAGTCACTGGCAAAACCTGGCTGATAGAGCCTTCACCATCTCAAAACTGCACTTTCTGGGATAATCTCCACTCTCTGGTTACCAGGCAGGGGAGGAGACACGAGAACTGTCCCAGGCTTTTCACCGCCTGATCCTAGAAGGGGCAGCTGTAACTTCCTCTCACAGTTCACCGGCCAGAGCCAGGTACACGGTCCCACCTGATGGCCAGGGGGACAGGAAGAGCACTCCACATTTATACTTGTATACATATATGTGATAAATGCCTCAAAAGTTATCCCACATTATCTGTGGTTGGTCAACTATCGTCCCAAAATAAGTGAGGACAATACAGCACCTTATTTTGAGAGAGAGAGAGAGACCATATTCCCCTAACTTATCCTTATTGTACCATTTCATTATTAGCTATTGTTAATCTTTTAATGAGCCTACTTTATAAACTGAGCTTTAACATAGGTGTGCACAGATGGTTTTCCAGTTTGCTCCCTGACTTTTCGTCTTTATGAAGGTGTGAAAGCCACATGCGCTCGGTGAAAAGCAGCACCACACTCTCCCACGATCCTGAGCGGTGGGCTCAGCTCCCAGCCGTGTCGAGAGAGCGAAGGACCCACGGTCTGCGCTGCACTGTGTCGCCAGGTCATTTTGCCCCAGTGCAGGCTCCTGCAAGTGTTCTGAGCATGTTTACAGTGGTCCAGGCTTGGCCGTGATGTCAGTGGGTTGGGGGATTGCCTGCATTGAATGCACTTTTTGACTTAGATCCTTAGCCCAGACACAACAATTCTGAAATGATAGATGTTTATTTAGATTTCCTATTTTTCAGGAGTTGAGTGTACTTGGGACTTTAATTCAGAGAATGTTTTGAAAGGTGATAGCCTGTGTATTTTTGGAGCATTCCTATCAGGAGAAGTGTTACGAGAGGGGCTGCATTTGCCCAGCAGTAGAGGTTTTTTTGACCATATATCATATATTATAATATGCCCCAAACACATATCGTATATTATGTATATATATAACATATAATGCATATTATATATACAGGGTGGCCATGAAGTGCAATTTGAAATAGTTTAACATTGTAAGTTCCATACCCACTTTGTGTCCACCCTGTATAATATAGAATAGGTATGTGTGTGTATAAATATATATATAATACACATAAAAGAGAAAGGTGGTTAGGCATGCTGAGCTGTCTGCAGTGTGGTACAGGCCCCAAGACTTCCTGTTGCTTTACCTCAGTGTATTTCCTCATTTTATGTTACGTTACCGAGTTCCCAAATTTGTTAAGCCCCGTGGAGACCGGTGAAGAAAGCCCCTGTGTGGGGCTGTCCCTCTAGCCCTCATTAGAAGTGTGTAAAAGAAACCACTTGCCCTTTAGGGCTAGTTTCTCAGCAAACAATGGGGAGATTTACTAGTTATTTCAGAGAAATGAGTGAATAAGTGGATGCGCAGTGCAAACTATGCTAACTGTGGCAATACTGGACATTTTTAAAAAGTAAAAAAAAAAAACCCTCTATTTTGGCATAAGGAAAGTTGCAATTATGTAAATAGGGGGTTTTGCTATATGTGTTATTCTCTTATCCCCAAAGGAGTAAATGGTTTTAGTGTATGGTGTACAAAATAGATGCATTAAGTCTGTAAAAGCAGAATTTAGTGGGAGAAATAGAAAAGCCTAATCTAATTTAAAATTAATGCGTCACGGAGAGCGTCTGGCTTTTCAATATCTGTGCTGCAAAGCTGAACGTGGGCAGATCAGAGTGGCCAGGCTCCCCTGTGCCCAGCCTTACAAGCCCTGCAGGACAGAGGTGGACGTGTGGGGGGCCTGCGCCAGACCATTTTCTCTTTATGGTCTTAACCAAGACACACGATTGGGAACAGAAAAGGTTTGATATCTACATGTCAAGTTGGTTAGAATTAGACTTAGTTTGCTGAACAGCTGAACCAAATCTGACAAACTTGAGCTCATTCGGGGTCCCGGCTTCCTTCTCGGCATGCTGATTTCCAAGCTGGTGCCCATTATGCCGCTCGTATTAAAATGCTATGAAAGCAAAGCGTTTTGTGTTGAGTGGTTGAGCAAACTCTATTATACAGTAATTATACTATCAGTATAGAATCTTATTTTACATGGAGGAGGGGGTCTCAACCAAATGAGAGAGGAAAACTCACGAGCAGTATTTTTTCATTATCACAATGGGATGATAAAATCGCAGAATTATGCTAACATGGGAAGCTATTTTTAAGCCTATTTCTACTCAATAAGTTAACACTGATTTTGCTGGATTTTAATAGAACTTAGCCACTATGACACTGAATGTAGATTCCAAGAGTTGCCTCTCTGTGCTTATTGGGCATGCAAAAATTTATCCGTCAATGACCAGTCACAGGCATTCTTGTTCCATTATGCATGCTATTTTATTTTATTTATTATGCCTGCTATGTTTTATTTTATTTTATTTATTAAGCATGCTATGTTTTATTTTATTTTATTTATTATGCATGCTATGTTTTATTTTATTTTATTTATTAAGCATGCTATGTTTTATTTTATTTTATTTATTATGCATGCTATGTTTTATTTTATTTTATTTATTATGCATGCTATTTTAAGCATCATTGAGACACTAGGCCTTGGGGTTACAAGTGACTAGGACCATCTCAGATGTAATTCTCCCTGGAGGAGAGATGGAGAAGATGAGGGTGGGATGGGAAGACCTAGTTTGCCGCAGTTATCAATGGAGATGCCCAAGTTAATTATGAAGTAAGAAGACTGGTTATATCATTTGTAGACTAGTTAAATGCTCATCATAAAGGTCTGCCATGAATCGGACATTATGTGTGGCCTGGACACCATTCACAGATGAGGAAGAGTGGGAGCTGCTTGGGGGATGGATAATTTACTGTAAATTAGTTGCATTTGTTTGTTGATTGCTGTGTAAATATCAGATATTAAATTAATTACAAAGAAAGGGATTATCCTGTGTGTGGATCGTCCAGGCTCTTTATTGCTGCTTTTCCTGTGACTACTTTACAGCTCCCTTCTACCCTGGGGAGGAAGGTAGAAAAAGATAAATGATGAAATACAAAAGCTAGGTTGCTTATTAGTAAACCTGGAAAACTGGAGAGTTTGCAGCAAGAAAATGTGCCAGTTAGAATAGGAGTCGGGGATTAGATGGTTTTTGTTTGTGGTCTGATGCTTATTGACAGATGAATAACAAATATGTATTCATTTTCGATGAATACAATACATGTAGAGACACACTCATATGTATAGGTAAGTATGTGAATATTCATACTATATAGAACCTGAACTCTCTTAGGGGTGTGTGTACGTGTGCGCATGATGTCTGTGTTCCGTTATAGCTGAAGCTTAGGGAAACGCACCTCCAGTAATCAGGCTCCAGCCTGTGTCCCCACAGTAAACGATGACTTAGTGGAGGGTCCAAGCTTGGCTGTGCCATCAGCACCGTAAGTCTGTGGTCCTGTGAAGTGTGTGGCTTGTCAAACAAAACACACTCAGACTCATGGGAAATAGATTTCCATTTATTTAATGAATGTTAAGGTGTTAATATACATAAGCAAGAAGAAATATTCACAATGAAACAAAACCAGAAACTTTGTGGATTTCTTTTCTGTGTCGTCCCTCCCTGACCCACTTTGGCAGTGGGGCGTCTTCTGCCTAGAAATACACCACTTTTACCGGTAATGTGTACTCCAGGCTCTACTTTTCTTCTTCAAACGTGAGAGAGAAACTCTACTTCCAGAAGGAGATCTGGCTTCCCGGTCGGTCAGAGTCCTGGGGGAGCAGATGTGAGCTGCGGAAGGAGAGGAGGAGGCAGAGGGTGCTGACCCTCCTCCGTCCTTCACCTCGTTGGGCTCCTTCAGTCCAGGCCCTCCCCTGCAAAATCGGATCCTTTTAGTTTGACTCAGGAGTTTCCAATCTTTTGGGATATGAGCGGTCGTACTATTCAGCACAAAAATATTCACGGACTCCCCCTTGACAGTTGGTTCTAGATTTGTATCACCCCTTTAGGTAATGATTGTAGAAAGAGAGCTCCCCCACCCCTGCTGAATTTTCAGGTTGGGAACGTTATGGGGAAGATTCGTACTGGCTTGGGTCACACACCCATCTCACCAGCTTGGGTCACAAATTGGTCCCCTCTTCAAACAAACCTGGAGGTCAGCCCCCTGGACAGGACGAGCCCTGTCTACACCACCTGGGATGGGGCCTTCACAGGAAGCAGCAGTTTTGTGGCCAGAATAAAGGAGACAGGATGATGAGCTAGCAAAAATCGTGTTCCCCATGTTAACAATGGGGTTTGGAAAAGTCACGGAGCGATGTAGAAACCTACAGCATTGATTACTCTCTCTTGTTCTGCTGTAGACCTGAAATGTCGATTTAAAAAGTAGAGCAATTATGTTAACAAATATAGCACATATGTAGGCAGCGTGCCCAACTTCACCAATGTTTAGTGCCTAGAAGAAAAGACTCCCACTTTTCCATTTAGTAGCTCACTTAAATGCCTTTGCTAATGGAAATTCTAATATGTTTCTCTTGGACCTCCTTCCACTCCAATTTGTCTAAAATGTTCCCAGCTTTACTCAGGATACAGAGAATTAATCCTCATGTCCTTGGGGATTCTTTCTTGGAGATATTGTCCCTGTTGGAAGCCAGTTGTGCACTGTCCTGACACGGATCCCCTGCCTCAGATTCCCGCCAGAGCTGCAGCCGGCCAGGCCTCGGGTCCCAGGTGCGCTGACACGCACGGTCACTGTCCACCGACGCTCAAGCGTGGAGGGAGTGATTTCCGACCTCAGCTCAGTACCGTGGGTGCTGGTCTTTACTGGTCTTTGAGCTGATAGGTGGGATGGCCAGACCAGGCCCCTGCTCCTGGCGATCTGCTCTGGGATCTTTGGGGTCTTCACTGGATGAAAACTCAGCCGTGGTCTCTCGTCCTTACCCAGTGACGTCTTGGTTAGAACTTGAATAGTTTTCTCTCTGAAGGCATCTGGGCTTTGATTTGTTGAACAAATTTGTCGATCTTCTCACACACTGAAGGGAGGGAGAACTTTCCCCAGGCCTTTCAAAGGGTGAAGTTTTTACTATATCTTTCCGCAAAGCAAGGGGTGCTGTTTTACCCTCATTCTCACAAAACAGATAAACTACCGTTCCAAGAATGAAAACAACGCAATCTTCCCCAAGGAGACCTTCTCATTCCAGATGGCAAAAAGCCGGCATCATTATCCTGAAAGTCTCCTCCCGGGGCATCCTGTTAACACAGACGTAAACCTGGATTTCTGCCTCCAGCTCGCCCTCCTGGTCCCGTCAGATGAAGGGGTGACACCGCTCTCTCCCCGGACCCCCAGACGGCCACGGCGAAGGCGCAGGACGCAGGCTGCTCTTCCTGTTGGCTTCCTCACCACATCTGAGCAGTAGTTAGGCTTGTCAGCCCCCTTCCTACATATCCAGAGCTCCTGCCCGCTGCCCACGGCCTCCCGCGCCCTCTCCACACAGTCCCCGGTGCCTGCTCTGAGTTTCTATGCCGGGTCCTCGTGGCCGCCACCCACACTGCACCAACTAAAATGCAGCTGTGATCACGTGACCTCTCTGCGCACCACGTGTCTGTGACTTCTCCTTGTCTTAGGCAGAATTCCAGAAATCATCCAGCACTTCGCCGGACTCATCTCTGGTTGTGCCTTTTGTCCCAGTGCTCGCCTCACTGGGCCAGAGTCCCGGCACTCACGTGGCCCCGGGCCAGCTCTGCTGGGGTCCAGTGGCCCTCCCAGTGTCGGGGCACAGCGGCTCCCCTCACATCGCTGCCACCCGATGTGTGTCCCAAGTGTCTCCACTGCATCACACTATGTGTCACCGAGCTTTAAATCCCTTTTCCTGCCACCACACCCAGTTCCGCCTATACTCCTAACGACATCAACCATACCTGCCCAATACTGTGTGTTCCCAGCAGCCAGAACAGCGCCTGGTGCAGGGTGGACGCCTAATATGCTTCATTGACATAATAAATACATTAGTCCACCTCAGAGGGCAGCACGGGCCGGGGAGAGAGTTTTCAAGGGCGGTCAGGAGGGGTGAACCTTCTCATCTCTACTTACTCTCGGAGTGATTCTCGAGTGAGACTCTACTTTACTTTTCCACCTTGGATGAGTAATTGGCCCCTGGCCTTTGTTTAGGGGATCCTGACTCAGAAGAGGGCTTCTGGAGGTGGCACTCGGGTGATCTTGGTGACTAACTCTTGTATTTTCTACCTGTGACCCTAAATACTAAGGAACAATGTGAATGCCATGCAGGCATCTCAGATTCTGAGGGGAAAAAAAAAAAAAGCATTTGAAGGCTCCGAGTGAGATGACTGATTAGGCTAACTCTGAATTTCCAGTGTACTTGGAGTGAAATAATGGTTCCAGAGGTAAAATTATACAACAGGAATAATGCTGCAAGCTGATAACTCCAACTTTCTGACCCAGGGATGGTTTCTTTTCCCTCTGAAAACCATATTTCCACCAATAACATTCCGAAAGCTGCTTATCTGGGCCAGATTCACGTGATCAGGCCAGGCACGAGGTCTGCCAGCAGCGGCTGTTTGTACTGATTTGCTTCTCTTAAAAATGCATTTAGAAAACTATTCAGTTCCTGTAAAGCAAAATATACATCTACATTTTTTAGAATGCATTTTTTAAAATGGCAAATCATAAACTACTGACCTTAAGAGAAATTCAATAAATCATTAAAATGCTGCTGTTTGCAAGCCCGACTCTGACTAATTCTTTACACTTGGCATTATCAGATACATTAAGACTTCAGTTGCCCTCACCACCAACCTGAACACTGCACACTGTGGCGGACTTCTGCTGAATGTAAACTCTGAGTCAGGGTGATAGGATTTGCCTTTGGCTCCAGATGTATTATTTATGCACTTTTCTGGGGGCAGGGGTTGGAAACAAAATCACTAGCTTCTCTGCAGCCCATGTGGTAAGACGTGCCCATTTGCAGAGAGGTGCTCTCTGCACAAAATGGCCAGATGGGGCTTCTCACACAGGGAAGTGGCTCTTTTCCCCCTGGACTTAATTATTCTTACCTGAGAAAAATAACAGAGGATTGACAGAGCTGAAAGTGTCACTCTCAGGCTAGTCCGTCTTGTTCAGGAGACTAAAAGTGAGCAAAAATACTTTATTTTACTTTACTTGTTTTGGTTGGTTGTGATTTTTAAATTTTAATTACTTGAATGAGAAAACTCATCCCCTCTCATTTGAACAATTCAGATGATGTGGGTACATGTAAGGTGATTAAACGTCTTTTCAAGCTGCCCTTTATCCCACCCACATACCCCCAAATAATTATTTGAAGTTTATGCCTATACATAAATAGGCACACGTATAGGAGCTTTGATTTGATTCCATTTGGAAATACTAAAGACATTGTCTCATAAGTTTTTCTTTTTTTGTTCACTCAGTCTGTCCTGATGTCTCCGGTCGTCCTGAGTTCTGAACACCACGGACTCCTTTCTAGGCCGTGAGTCTGGTACGCTCTTGTGTTTGCGTGTTTTCTCCCTCTGACTAGGATGAACACAAAATGTCTATTTCTCCCACATTCACACTTCGTAACAAACCATTTGGAGCTGTTTCTAACCAACTCTTTCAGTTCAACTTCCATGGCGCCCTTCTGGTTGGCCCATGCTCTGAGGCCGGGCATTGTGTGTCCTTGGCCACTCACTAACTACCACACCTATGTGTGGAGTGGGATTTCTGTGCAACTGTCATTGTGCAATCGCCGGATAATTCAGGGAAAGGACTCGGGTGATGCTGGCTGCAGAAACCGTGTGTAGAAGGGAATATTTCTTTCTTTCATTGAAATGTTTCAAAGATGTCTGAATGAGTCCTTTTGGATTGGGCAGACTTTACAGGTGGGCTCTTGCCTACTTGGTGAGAGTTCCCAGGTCATTGTGAAAGTCACTTTCCCTACTTGACGGTGATTATTGTAGACAAGTGTTACAGAACCAGGCACTGCGATGGAGGTTGGAAGTGAAAGCTTCCTTAACATTCGTAAGGTTCCTGCCCTCATCGGAGTTAGAGTCTGTGTTAGGTTTCCAGTCAGCGTCTGCTGTAATGAAGTGCTACAAGCTGAGTGGTTTAAAACCGTGGACCTTAATTTCTCACAATACTGGAGGCTACGAGCCTGAAACCAAGGTTCTAGTGGAGTCGTGCTCTCCCCAAGGGCTCTAGCGGAGTAGGCTTCCTTGTTTTTTCCAGCATCTGGTAGCCCCAGGCGTTCTTTGGCCCTGACAGTAACTCCAATCCCCATCTCCATCTTCTGACTGTGTCTCTGTGTCTTTGCGCCTTGAAAGGTGTTGTCCCTGTGTGTCAGTGTTTGCCTCTGAATGTCCCTGTTCTTTTAAGGACACGAGTCACATTGGAGTAAGCCTGACCCTACTGATGTCATCATACTGACTTTAATCTGCAAAGACCCTAGTCCCGAGAAGGACAAACTTACAGGTACTGGGGGTTAGGATTTCAACGTATCTTTACTGCAGGGACACAGTGCAATCCCTTTCAGAGTCTAACTTTCACCGTAGTGGGCGAAACATCTCTTCAAACCATTAGGGAAACAGATACAAACTACGAAAAGGACAGGACTATAGAAGAGTGAGACGGGGGGCTCTGACGGCTCAGACAGGGGAGCAGAGCCGGCCAGGGTCCCAGCGAAAGTCATGCTTGGCAAGGAGGGGTGGGAAGAGCAGGCTCAGCAGAGCAGTTGGCACAGGCCAATACCCGAGGGAGAGGAAGAAGGTAAGGACCAAAGACTTGTGTGAGTGAAGAAAGGGAGCAAGGGGGTGTGACCAGGATGAGGTTCGCGTCACCGGATCGCGCAGGGCCTGGAGATTGGTTCTGGGCATTCGTATCCTCCTCCTAACAGAAGCAGGGTGCTATCGAAGGGTTTTGACAGAGGGCGACTTCTTCCAATTTGCACTCCAGCTGGAGTGAGCAGGGCAAGTGGGGCACTGCAGGCCGGATGTGTATAGGTCAGACAGCGCTTGGACTGGGGAGGTTGGTCTGAAGATCCACAGAAGATGGCAAAGTTCAAAAACTATTTGGAGGATAAAGCAAAATAGAAACCAAAATGGGGGGTCATTAGATAGGATGGGGACCTTGCCAAGGATGCGGTGGAGGTTCTTGCCCTGGGAAGACTGACGATGACATCACTGGGAGTGAGCCCTGGAAGGCCACCTGGTTTGGGGAGGACAGATTGTTGAGAGCTGTTGTGTTTGAACTGACACGTGAGCTTCCCACGAGAGTAGCAGGCAGTTAGATGTACAGGGCGCTGTTGGAGGCACTAATGCTGTGTTCGGCAGCTGAAATTGAGTGCAAACTGGACAGAGAGGTTGAGTAGGGGGTTTTATTTCCCTTCCTTATTCCAAAGGAAAGGTCCTGGAGCCTTGGGGATTCCAAAGCAGGTTTTAAAACATAAGGCCCATCTTTTCCTACTGGCTATTTATCCTAGTTCATTTTCTGTTACTATAACCGAATACCTGAGACTGGGAAATTTATAAAGAAGATACATTTATTTCTCAGAGTTCTGGAGGCTGGGAAGTCCAAGGTCAAGGGGCTGCATCTGGTGGGCACCTTCTTGCTGGCGTGGCCCCTCTGCAGAGTCCTGAGCAGTGAAGGGCACCATGTGGTGGGGCCGTGAGAATCGGCCACACTGGCTTTGATAGCAGGCTCACACTGTGATAACTAACCCACTCCCTCAATAACCCATTAATCCATCGATTTATTAGTCTATTAATCCATGAGTAGATTACTTAATTCATGAGGATTCTGCTCCCAAAGATTTCACCTCTCAATACTGCTGCGTTAGGACCAAGTCTCCAACACATGACCTTTGGTATCCCATCAATTATAATTTTATTAGCTACCACTGGGCAACGACTGTGGGAGCCTTGTAATTGAGACAGAGGCCAAGTGAATGGAATCTTTTAGAGAAGACTGATGAGACAAAAATGGCACATGATTCAGCAGATTTTAATTTTCCCATAAAATACATCAGTAAAATAAGAGTAATTAATAATCTGTAATTGCTTCTTTGTCCTGTATCAGAGAGCAAGATTTATATAAGTGCTTTTTAAAAAGGCGATTGAAGTACCACTTCCTCTAAACTCACCAGACCCCAGTCAACAGAATACAAGTTGACTTCTCATTCTGTTCTCATGAAAACATCTACTTTCTCCTACTTTAAAAGTTTCTCTGCATTTTTCCTTGGAAGAACTTACAGGTTGAGAGTTATGATTCGTCCAGGCTTGGTGACTGATGGTTCCTTCCCCAGCTGTCACCCTCTCAGCTCTCTCTTTGGCTGGTTCTGTCCTGAAGGAGGGGCTCCTTTCTTTTTCTTGGGCTGACATCATCTGCTCTAGAAAGCTCTGCACTGCCTCGCTGACCATATCTCTTTCTTATCTTTTACCTTGCTTTGATTATTCAGACTTTTTCCAAGACCCAGAAGAAAAATCTGATAGTATATCTCTTTCTTTCAAGTCTGGCTTTAATCCTGGGACATTTCTTTCCAACTAGGGCAAAAGTTACTGCACCAACTAAGTAACCAATTAACTTTTCCTTTTTTATCAATGTTCAATTAACATTCAACCCTTTCTTTGCTATTATGTCTTTGTAGTTTTATAACCCTCAGAGCAAATAGGTAATGTGTATCAAGGACTGCAGGGGGTTGAGGCAAGGAATGTTCCAGAAGGGCCAAAATGTATAAAGGAAGTCCCAGAATATGAGGACATGTCATATTTTCAGTCCCCTGCATGCAGCTTAGATGTAGCCTGCAGGAACGGAGGGCTTAGGGATGAGGGTTACCAAGGGCAACTTGTTTCTGGCACTTAGCAGAATGAGAGCTCAAGAGCAGAAATAGGCAGATTTAAGGAAAAATAAAATTACTTTTTTTTTTTCCACTTTTAGTTTATGAATTGAGATTCACATCACAGCTGTCAAGAGTAATGGAGGTCAATGAAGCGACACCTACTAAATTTGTAAACGGTTTTCACTGTGAAGGTCAAAAGTAGAAAGTGATCTCTTTCTAAAAGAACAGAAGGGGAACTACAAGCTAGATACCAGCCTTTCTCCCTTCCTGCTCCTGCAAGTGGAGGAAAATTCTAGTCCCCATATCAGTTTAGAAACCCAGACGCTTTCCTCACCTTCTTCAGATGGAGGAAGATGTGGCTCTACTGAGCACTCTTAGTGCCATGTCCAGCACTGGGCTGCACTCTCACCTGCCCCCCGTGTCCAGCACTGAGCTGGTCCTGTGGCCTCGCTGTGACCTGACCTGCACAGCATCCCCTTCCCACACGTGGCCACGGACTTCTTACCTGCATTTTTCCTTCTGGGAATGAATGGGGGTAAGCATAAAGACATTTACTCTGATCTGCCAAACTAAAATTTTGGTAAAACAAGTAAATTAATGCACAAATGCACAGAATGATCTCGGAGGTCTGTTGGGCGCTCACTCCCCAGCGTGCCCTAAGAACCCGCGCCCTGTCGTCAGCAATGCCCTGGGACCCAGATGTTATTGTCCTTTTACACATGGGAATTGAGACTTGGAAAATGTCTATATGTTGGTGAAGGCCACACATTGTGTCCCCACAGGTCTGGGATGTGGATCCAGCCAGTTTAACACCAAGTTGTTCACTCAGGTGCTGACTATGGGGAGTGGCTTCCCCCCGAGGCACAGCTCTTCAGATGCTGGTCCAGGGATGCTCTGACCTGACCAGTTGTCGAAGTTGATGCTTCCAGAGGTTCAAGTCAAGTGCTCATGCAAGAGGCAAATGCTCCATTAATTTCCCAGTGGTGAGACCCTCTCTCTCTGGCCATCGTCTACCATAGCTGTGTGCACACCCTGTTTGCTTGTGAGCAGCTATTCCTTGGACTCAAGACTGCTAGATTTAACAAATAAAATCTCAGAGTGCATGGATCAATTTAAATTTTAAGTAAATAAAGAGATTTCAGTATAAGTTATGTCCTATGCAGTATTTGGATCATAGTTGTACTAAAAAAATTTTCATTGTGTATTTGAAATTCAAATTCACCTGGGCATTCTGCATTTTATCTGGCTGCCCTACCAGGCCTGTGTTTAGTCTCGGGCATCACGTGCTGTATTCTTCACTTTCCTGCCTAACACTGAGCTCTGCTGTGGCCAAGACCAAAAAAAAAATCTCAGGCAGACACACAGACACACAGATACACACAGACACACAGAGACACAGAGACACACAGATACTCAGACACAGACACACACACAGACGCAGACACACACAGACACACAGACACACACAGACGCAGACACACACAGACACACACACACACAGACGCATACACACACAGACACACAGACACACACACACAGACGCAGACACACACAGACACTCAGACACAGACACACACACACAGACACAGACACACAGAGACACAGAGACACACACAGACACACAGAGACACAGACACACAGAGACACAGACACACAGACACACAGACACAGACACACAGAGACACAGACACTCAGACACAGACACACACACAGACGCAGACACACACAGACACACAGACAGACACACAGATACACACAGACACACATAGACACACAGACGCAGACACACACAGACACACAGACAGACACACAGACACACATACAGACACACAGATGCAGACACACACAGACACACAGATACAGACACACAGACGCAGACACACACAGACACACAGACACAGACACACACACAGACACACAGACACACAGAGACGCACAGACACAGACACACACAGACACACACAGACAGACACACAGATACACACAGACACACAGACACAGACACACAGACATAGACAGACACACACACACAGACACAGAGACACAGATACAGACATACAGACAGACACACAGAGACACAGACACACAGAGACACACAGACACACAGAGACACACAGACACAGACACACAGACACACAGACACGCACACACAGACAGACACACATAGAGACAGACAGACACACACACACACAGGCAGACACACAGACATACAGACACGCACACACAGACACATATAGAGACAGACAGACACACAGAGACACAGACACACAGACGCAGACACACACAGACACACAGACACACACACACAGACGCAGACACACACAGACACTCAGACAGACACACACACACAGACGCAGACACACAGAGACACAGAGACATACACAGACACACAGAGACACAGACACACAGAGACACAGACACACAGACACACAGACACAGACGCACAGAGACACAGACACTGAGACACAGACACACACACAGACGCAGACACACACACAGACACACACAGACACACACACAGACAGACACACAGATACACACAGACACACAGACACACATAGACACACATAGACACACACAGACACACAGACAGACACACAGACACACAGACGCAGACACACACAGACACACAGACAGACACACAGATACAGACACACAGACGCAGACACACACACAGACACACAGACACACAGAGACGCACAGACACAGACACACACACAGACACACAGACACACACAGACA
>CAUYRH010007848.1:0-11399 GCA_963574655.1 Perodicticus potto
AGTGCCGTGGCATCACAGCTCACAGCAACCTCCAATTCCTGGGCTCAAGCGAGTCTCCTGCCTCTGCCTCCCAAGTAGCTGGGACTACAGGCGCCCGCCACAACACCTGGCCATTGTGTTCCCTTTATTCAAGGGACAACCAACCCATTCACACTATTATGAAATACTTGCTTATGGTGGTACAATGCTCAAGTGTGTTTATCTTTTAATAAGGATCCCTGAAAATGAAAACATTGAGGTTTAAAGGGATGAAGTTTAGTTTAGTTTTGTTTTTTTTTTTGTAGAGACAGAGTCTTACTTTATTGCCCTCGGTAGAGTGCCGTGGCATCACACAGCTCACAGCAACTTCCAGCTCCTGGGCTTAGGCGATTCTCTTGCCTCAGCCTCCCGAGTAGCTGGGAATACAGGCGCCCGCCACAACGCCCGGCTATTTTTTTGTTTTGCAGTTTGGCCAGGGCCGTTTTTGAACCCGCCACCTTTGGTGTATGGGGCCGGCGCCCTCCTTGATGAGCCATAGGCACTGGCCCAGGGATGAAGTTTAGTAACGGGGGTGCGGGGGGGAACATCAGGGTATAATCCAGTTAACTGCAGTGGGCGGTGTGAAGGGAACAGCTCCACCTGAAGGTCTGGGAAGCAGTCCCAGTGGGAAAACACAAACCCGATCCCTGGGTGGTGCTCCAGGCAAGTGGTCAGCTTCGGGCAGGGAGTGTGGCCTTCTTCGGGAAACACCATCCAGCCTAGCTGAAGGGACATGGAGCACAGCAACCAGAAACCCAGAGTTGACACAATGCTCGGTCTGAATAGCTGACATCAGGATGGTCTGTTAGGAGATGACGGGGCCCGGAACCTGGTCTCATAATCAGGACCTAGAGCAGCTGGAGCTGGGGACAGACCGACAGACAGATCCCAACAGGTAGCCAGCTGCTTCTGCTCTGGCATGTGGAAAGGGCATTTGCCATTTGTTCTTATTTGCATAAAAGAGTGTTTTTTTAAAAAAAAATTTCTAGGGGAGAAAACTCATTAAACTCTGAGCCATCGGCGGTACTCTAAGTCTCTTCCAATCTTAATATACCTAGAGATGTTTCATATAATTGTAATCCATGTGTGAATTCTGTCTTATGTTCTGTTTTAATGTAGGTATTTCCGTGAAATAACAGGATACTTCCCATCTATTTTTAATACCGCTATGATGTTTCATCCAGATCACATAATAGTTCTCCTTTGGAAGTACTTGGGATGCTAAGAATTTCACAATTGCACTGTTGGGAAAACATCTTGGGACGTTTTTTTTCTTTTAGCTTGTTCTCTTGACCTAAATTCCCCAAAATGGAATTTTGAGATCAAATATATGAACAGTTCAGTGGCTGCTGTTATAAGTAATAAATTGCTTTGTGGGGGAAAAATAAAACCTAGATGTTTCTCGTCACTGCCCTGTCAACCCAAAGCTCAAGTAGATCTCACATTCCCTATTTGCCAGATGTGTACCCACCTCTTCCTGGACCCGGGAAGACTCACTACATGTGCCATCAAGGTTGTAGCAAGGCCAGCCTCAAGGCCCAGGCAGGAGTCTGTGCTGGGCAAGCTGACTCATGCTGGCTTCGGCCCAAGGCTGACCTCAGTCCCAGAGAGAAGGCAGAGAGGAAGTGCCCTCTTTCTCCTTGGGAAATGTGTGCCCTGTGTGGTAGTGGAGGGGAGCAGGACATAGATTGGGACTGGAAAAGGAATCTTCTTTGTGTAGCATTGGTAATCACCGAGTATACTGTTACTAGGTCTTTTCATGATAAAAGAATCTATTTGTTCCATGAGATGTGGCGATAACTGATTCCTCATTCAGCAATTATGGTCTGTTTTGTTGTTCTGAAGGAAAGAGATGTGGTCATTCACAGTTTTGGTATCTCAGCCCACTAGTTCATAAGCTCCCTGAGAGCAGGGACCTGTCCCTGTTGTGCTGCCACTGTTTTATCCCCAGCACCTGGGGCCAGCACCTGGTGTGCAACAAATATCTGTTAAATTCATAAATGAATGAATATATTCCTAGAAATAGGAAACTTCCCTTAAATGAGACAACCTAGTACTTTCTCTCACTAGGGGACTCTCTATCTAAGCTACAGATAGAGCTGTTAAAAAAATAGTTAACAGTAACAGCATTTAACAGACTGTTAAGTGAACATCAGCCATGCCCTTGATGTAAAGGCCAGCTTGAACAAAAGGAAATTAATTCCAAGACTCCCTTGTGAAATTAAACTTAATCAGTATTTTTTTGCAAACATGGGACTGTTTGAATTCGGCTGGTGGACTTGTTGAGTGCACAGTTGAGGGAATGAAGACCTGATGAGTTAGCAGGCATCCAGGGCTCTATCTTCAAGTGGTCTGGCCTGAATTAATCACTAGACAACAGGCAGTGCTCCACCCATGTTCACTTTCCATTTTCAAGGTTATGTTTCACAAATTTCCAAAAAACACTGAAAATAATTTTTCACTAGACAACACGCAGTGCTCCACCCATGTTCACTTTCCATTTTTAAGGTTAGGTTTCACAACACTGAAAATTATTTTTCTTCTAAAAATTCTGTTAAAAAATAAAACTACTGTATGAAGAGGATATCTATTTTTTCCATTTCCAATTCTAACTGGTTGTAGTTGGTGTGTAGAAAAACTTTGATTTTTGGTATGTATGATGTATCTAGACAACTTTTCAAATTCTTTCACTCTAGTATTTTTTTCTTCAGTTGAATCTCTTAGGTTTTCTTTTTTTTTTTCCTGAGACAGAGCCTCAAGCTGTCACCCTGGGTAGAGTGTCGTGGCATCACAGCTCACAGCAACCTCCAATTCCTGGGCTCAAGCGAGTCTCCTGCCTTTGTCTCCCAAGTAGCTGGGACTACAGGCGCCTGTCACAGCGTCCGGCCATTTTTTTGGTTGCAGCTGTCATTGTTGTTTGGCGAGTCTGGCCTGGATTCGAACTCGCCAGCTCAGGTGTACGTGGCTGGCGCCTTAGCCCGTTGAGCCACAGGCGCCGAGCCATCTCTTAGGTTTTCTAATTACACTCTCATATCATTCTCTTAACAGTGCTGAATTTAATTTGCTAATATTTTATTTAGACTGGTTTAGTTCTATCTTCATGAGTAAGATTGTTCTATAATTTCTGCATTATATATTTTATGGCAGGTTTGGTATTAAGGAAATGGTAAAATCGTACAGGGAACTAAAGAGCTTTCTATCTTTTTCCATGGTCTGGAATGGTTTAAGAAGCATAAGCATGATCATGTACTGCTTACCCAGAACTGTAATGCTTTATAACATTAGGAAATGTATCAACATAATCCAGTATATTACCAAGTTAAAGGTAAAAAAATTATGTGATTATAGTGATAGATTAAAAATAAGTTAAGGAGATTTTCCAATAAAAATTTCAAGTATAAGAGAAACAGAAGGAAATACTTAAGCCTAACAAAGACTATGAATTACCATCAACAACATCATATTATTGAGTGAAAAATTAAGTCTACTGCCATTAAAATCAAGGACAAAACTGGGATATCCATGTAAATCACTATTATTCAATGTAGTTTTTAAGGTTTTAACTAGTATAGGCAGTCCTGAAGTTTTAACATCTGACTTAGGCACAACTCACACTTATGAACAGGAGCTATTACAGTAAGTCCCTGAGTTACAAACATCTGACTGATGTACAGCTTGCACTTATGAAATAACAGATATTAGGCAAATTTACGTGTTCCACCTTATATACAAATTCAGCTTAAGAACAAACCTAGAGAACCTATCTCATTCGTAACCCGGGGGCTGCCTGTATAATGAGACTCCATCTCCATAAGTTTAACAACTTGTGTAAATATTGGAAAAGAGGATATGCTTTTGTAGAAAACTAGAAAATGCAAAAGACTCCATTAAGGAACGATGAGAACAACTACAGACTTCAGCAAATTTGCTGAATACAAGATAAATATGAAGGTCTGACAATTAAGTTTAAGAACATAACCCGCGTCCACTTTTGTTGGCAGCACTGTACAGACAGCTCGGTGAAGTTTCATGACCTTGGTGTATCAGAGTCTCACTGCTGTGTTCCTGTCTATGTGTGGTGGTGTCTTGCTGAGTGGTGATTATTATTGTTGCTTATGTGTGCTGTCACAAGAATATCAGAACTTGAATGAGAGCAATGAGCAAACCTTAAATTTCTTGTTAAACTTAGCAAGAGTGGAAATGAAATAAGGGACACGTTAATCCAAGTTGATGGGGATAATTGCATGAAGAAAACCACAGTGCACAAATGGATTCAATATTTTTCTGAGGGTAGAGAAAGTTTCACTGGTGAAGAGAGGTCAGGGAAGCCAGTGATAAGCAAACCTGATGAAAACATTGCAAAAATTCATCAAATTGTGTGCCAAAATTGTTGGCTGACTGTGAGACGCATAGCAGACTTGGTAAACATTGGTAGAGAAACAGTTAGGAAAATCTTTACTGAAATCTTGGCACGAGACAGGTGTGTGCGAAGATGGTCTCAGAGGAGCTCACCAATGAACAAAAGCAAATCGCTTACGTGACACTGTCTATGAAGGAGTTTTTAGGCAGTAAACAAATAACTGTTTTGGAACACATTCCCTACTTCCCTCATCCTGCTCCCAGTGACTTTTTTATTTACCTGAAGACAAAGGAAATACTGAAAGGAAGACATTTTGATGACATTCAGGATATCAAGGGTAATACAATGACAACTCTGGTGGCCATTCTGGAAAAAGAGTTCCAAAATTGCTTTGAAGTGTGGACACTAGTCCAGCTACTTTGAAGATGACCATAGTGTTACTCAGCAATGAGGTATGTAGCATCCTTTTTCTAGGATGAGTGAATTTAATTGTCAGACCTCATATGCCAAGATTATTAACTTTGTTCTATATTAGCAATTGCCTGTTAGATGTGAGGAAAAATCTCCCGTTGACAGTAGTGACAAGAATTATGAAACAACTCAGACCAAAGGTACAAGAATACCATTAAAAGGAAACTCCAACATTTTATTGAAGAACCTAAGTAAATGAAGCAGTACCACCATATTCATGGATAGAGAAACTTAATATATACTTGTCAATTCTTAACAAATTGCTAGACACATTTAATCAAACCCAAGTCAAAATATGCAGATATATTTTATTGTGAACTGGAAAAATGATTTAGATGTTTATATGGAATAAAAATTTGCAAAAGTTATTGGATAAATTTGAAAGAGTAGTGAGAGAAAAAAAAGTATTATATAGGGTGGTGCCTGTGATTTAATGGGTAGGGGGCTGGCCCCATATACCAAGAGTGTCGGGTTCAAACCTGGCCCTGGCCAAACTGCAACAAAAAATAGCCGGGCGTTGTGGCTGGTGCCTGTAGTCCCGGCTACTCGGGAGGCTGAGGCAAGGGAATCGCCTAAGCCCAGGAATTGGAGGTTGCTATGAGCTGTGACGCCACAGCGCTCTACCAAGGGCAATAAAGTGAGACTATGTCTCTAAAACAAAAACAAAAACAAACTATTATATAAAACTACTAACATTGAAGCAGTATGGTTGTAACACAACTGCAGTAGAATCCAGAAATGGGCCAACTATATCTGAGGACCTGTATCATGAAGTTTGTGTTTTAATTAGGTGGAAGGGGATGTTTATCCAATGAGGTTGGCATAATTATTTGTTCATCTGGGTATTTAGGAGAGCAAGGTCCAGAGTGAGAATGGTTGAGTTCATACCTCAGTTTTGCATCTTAGTAACTGTATAAATTCGGCCATTTCTTTATTTTATTTTATTTTATTTTTGACACAGAGCCTCAAGCTGTCACCCTGGATAGAGTGCTATAGCATCACAGCTCACAGCAACCTCCAATTCCTGGGCTCAAGCGAGTCTCTGGCCTCTGTCTCCCAAGCAGCTGGGACTACAGGCGCCCGGCCATTTTTTGGTTGCAGCGGTCATTGTTGTTTGGCAGGCCCAGGCTGGATTTGAACCCCCAGCTCAGGTGTACATGGCTGGTGCCTTAGCCACTTGAGCCACAGGCGCCAAGCCTTGGCCATTTCTTTAAATTGTCTATTCCTTAATTTTCTTTTCTATGTGGAGTATGTGAAATGCTTGTAGAGGGTCTGACATCTAGAAACTTCTGAATAAATGCTGGCTATTGTTGTTACTTTTACTATATTTCTGTACAATACATACAGTAAATCCCAGGTGTACTAGAGATGTAAATTTAAGACATAAAACAATAAAAATAACGGAAGAAAACATAGGAGGGTTTTTGTATAATCTCTGTTTGGGGGAAACATAGTTCATAGCAAGATGGGAAACCCAGTAACCATGAAAGAAAAATCCAATGAGTTCAACACTATAAAAATTAAAAGCTCCTACCTAGCATTAAGTTATAATCAAAGTCAGTATAGGACAGACAAGAAACTAATATATTTAAAATGCAAATAACTCCTGTAATCTCATAAGAAAATGGAAAAAGAAGGAAAAAGAAAAATGGAGAAAGGATATGAATAATCAGTTCACGAATGAAAAATTTCACATTGCTAATAAATGTATAAAAAGATGCTTGACGATACTAAGTCAGGGGAATACATGAAAATTATAATAGTGGTATTTTATCTTCTTTATCTGTCAGGCTGACAAAAAAATTATTATTTCTAAGATTGATGCAATCCAGCACTGGCTGGAGAATGGAGAAATAGGCAGCCTGCAGAACTGCTGGGGAGAGGGTGACCTACCATAATCCTTGGAAAGTAAAAGCAGTTGGTAATTCAATGAAAAGTAAAGTTGCACATACCTTTTGACCCAGCAGTCCCACTTTTGAAAATCTAGAAATGAGGGCGGCGCCTGTGGCTCAGAGGAGTAGGGCGCTGGCCCCGTATACCGGAGGTGGTGGTTTCAAACCTGGCCCTGGCCAAAAACTGCAAAAAAAAAAAAAAAAAATCTAGGAATGAATGCACCAATAGTTAAAGGATACATGTATAAGGAAATTTGCTGTACTTTTTTTTTTGTAGACCTTATGCTCAGGAAAACAGCCCCAAAGTGATCTGAAGGTTTCTTAATTAAGGAAATGGATGAATATGTTATGGAATGTTATACAGTTCTACGAAAGAATAAGATACACGTATATGTATTGACCTACAATGACAAAAGCAAGTTCCAGAGTGATGACATAATAGCTGCATTGATTGAGCACTCACACCTTGCCACGCCATTTAGATGTGGTGTCCCTGTCAAACACTGTTGGACGGATTTCTGGTCAATCTCATCTGCCTCCTCCTCTCTGATGTATTCTGGGTTTCTGCTTTTTCTGCTTTATTTGTCTTCCAGAAATGTATCACTCACTGGTGGCTTTCTCTCCTAT
Source organism: Perodicticus potto (assembly GCA_963574655.1). Taxonomy (NCBI): domain Eukaryota; kingdom Metazoa; phylum Chordata; class Mammalia; order Primates; family Lorisidae; genus Perodicticus; species Perodicticus potto. The sequence continues at coordinate 7,369 of CAUYRH010007848.1, forward strand.
CTTTAATGTTTTAATTTTACCCTCTCAACCCAGTCCCTTTTAAAAATATAAAAAAAATACCTACACAATGATGATCTCCAAAACAGCAGGAGGCAAATGTATATGTTTGGTCCACTCTCTTGAACCCAGGACCCTTTAGTTTTATGTTATTGTATAAGAAATATGAAAAAGACAGCCTTGCATATACATGCATTGGTTTTTACAGATTTGTATGAGGGCAGACGAAGGTATGAGAGTTCATTGATTTGACACCCAGGCACTGTGTTGTCCTTGAGTGGAAAGTCCTGATGATTTTCTAAGTGACATTATTTTGCTTTATAATTGTGGAAAGGGGTGGCGCCTGTGGCTCAAAGGAGTAGGGCGCCAGCCCCATATGCCGGAGGTGGCGGGTTCAAACCCAGCCCTGGCCAAAAACTGCAAAAAAAAACAATAATTGTGGAAAGGGCTTGAGTCGATCATGATTATTATACTTCTTTTTCAGTTTTGAATTATTTACTCATAAGGCAAAACCCTATGACTGCTAAAACAGATCATCTTAATTAAGGCTTCCGAGCCAAATAAAGTCTTTTAATACCCCAATAGCTGGGAATAAATCATATTATTTTAGAATCTAAGAGCTCTATTGTATTAGTCTGCTAGGGCTGCCGTAACAAAATGCCAGGGACTGGACGGCTTAAGCAACAGAAATTTATTTTCTCACACAGGGGCTGAGTCAAGGTCCTGTAGGGTCAGTTTCCTGTGGGGGTTCTCTCCCTGGTTTGCAGACAGCAGGCTTCTCACACGGTGGAGAGAGGGAGCTCTGGGGCCCTTCATCCTCTTATCAAGGCACCAGCTCTATCACATGAGGGCTACACTATTATGACCTAACTTAACCTTAGCACTTCCTCATAAGCCCCATCTCCAAACACCGGCATGTTGGGGATTAGGGCTTCATCATGTGAATTTTGTAGGGGACGCAATTCACTTCATAGCAATTATCCCTCAGATGTTTATTCTAAAATTTAAAAAGATCTGTAGAGAAAAGCCTGTGAGGAAAGGAAAAAGAAATTACATTTAAGCATACCTTTATGACATACAGTGAAAACGTAAGGAGATTTAAAAACTACCTCTTGTATGTGTACACTCTTAAAATTGTTTTCTTTGCTTTTCTGCTAGTCAGTGAAGTAAGCTCATTAAAAGTCAGTGGAGCAGTGTGCTCCATTATCAGCACACTAAACCACAGGATTAGCAAATATTCTAGTAAAAGCAATCACATTTATTAATGTCACCATGGAGCTGTAGTCTGAAACAATAAACTTCACCATAATAATTTGGTATCTATTAATCAAATAAATGAATTCCTCCCTCTACTGTTCCTAGTCTTAGTCTATTTCAAAATCCCTGAAAGTAAAAGGGGAAAAAAGGCAAAGGAACATTTTGTTTATTTTTCTTTCTTTCTTTATTTTTTTTTTTTGAGACAGAGCCTCAAGCTGTCACCCTGGATAGAGTGCCATGGCATCACAGCTCACAGCAACCTCCAATGCCTGGGCTCAAGCGAGTCTCTTGTCTCCGCCTCCCAGGTAGCTGGGACTACAGGCACCCGCCACAGCGCCCGGCCATTTTTTGGTTGCAGCCGTCATTGTTGTTTGGCGGGCCCGGGCTGGATTCGAACCCGCCAGCTTAGGTGTACGTGGCTGGCGCCTAAGCCCGCTGAGCCACAGGCGCCGAGCCTTGTTTATTTTTCAATAGAATGACTTTGGGAAAAGAATAAACCCAAACGAGTGTAAACAATTAATTTGCATTAGTTGGCAATTCATGATTCTGGCCAAACCATGGCAAAGAGTTAATGAGCCTGTTGACTCCGCTGGTAACCACATTCTGTAGTTAGTTGGAGTGGGTGGCAGGAATTTAGACCAAAATGATTGCCTGGGAAGGCTGGCAGGGGCAGAAGACAGATTTCAGATCAGGGGGAATGTTTTCTCCAATCATTCACCAAATATAATTATCTCCTTTTTACCAGTGCTAGGTGCCTTTCAGAAATGATCTCATTAAACCCTCTAACTGTTATAGCTGAAGAAATCAGATGTGCGGGGTGAGAGAAAGAAAAAGAGAAAGGGAGAGGCAGGCGGACGGACAGACAGACTTGACCAAAGGCATACAGCCCCCAAGTGCGAGAGCTGAGTTTCAAATGCAGAGCGATCTAGCTTCAAAGCCTCTGTTCTGAACTCTCTGTCACACTATTCCTGGACTTTTGTCTTCACCTGCAGTTTTGCTTCATTTGTTTTTTTTAGAGTATAAAACATAAGTTTATTTTATATTAGAGAAAGAGAAGAAAGTGGGGAGAAGAGATGAGAAAGAGAGAGAAAAGAGCAGAGAGCAGGAAGATAGGGTGGAGGGGAAGGAGCGGGAGAACGGTTTGAAATCCCAAAGAAAGAAAGGAAGAATGCCAGCCCATCTGCTTAATTTCTGTATCCTCTGCTAGAGGGGAAGATCCTTTTATTTATTTTTTGAGACAGAGTCTTACTTTGTCATCCTTGGTAGAGTGCTGTGCCGTCGTACCTCACAGCAACCTCAAACTCTTGGGCTCAAGTGATCCTCTTTCCGCAGCCTTCCGAGTAGCTGGGACTACAGGTGCCTGCCACAACGCCTGGTTATTTTGTTTAGAAACGAAGTCTCTCTGTGTCTCAGGCTGATATTGAACTCCTGAGCTCGGGCAATCCACCTGCTTTGGCCTCTCAGAGTGCTAGGATTACGGGCGTGTGTCTGTCCTGTTTATCCATGTGTCCCTCACTGCACACTGCAGCTTTTCTAGGTGGCCTCTGTTGGGAGCAGGGCACTTCTGTTCCATGTGCCTCACTTCTGCCAGGCTTCTAGTGCCTGTTCTGACATACACTGGTGCTTGGTCTTTTGGTCTCCTGTTTCCACTTGTTCCCTCCCAACCCTTTTTCAGGCATCAGCTGAAAGATGATCTAAAAGATCTTCTAAAATGTACGTAAGATAATTTTGACCTTAGAATGAAGCCCCAAACTTTACCGTGGCCTCCATGTCCTACTAGAACCTCTGCTGGCATCTGCACCGAGGTCTCAGCCGCCCCTTCACGCTCCCTGGCTGCAGCCCCACAGTCTCCCTCCCACCTCCTGCACAAGTTGCTTCCTTTGCTCCCTTTTCTTTAATCATCCTAGAGAAATACACATGGAAGCACGCATGAGGGTGTCTGTCATAGCATTGTTTGTAATGCAGCAATGGAAAGCAGCCTTATGTCCTGCCCGCAGGAGGGCCTATAAGCTGTGGTGTATATTTATTCTCTGAACTTCGGAGTGTTATTCAGCACTTAACCCAAAAGATTTCCAATGAGGGGGCAGGTCCCACGCAAAAGGCAGGTGGGCAAAATCTGTCTAAATTAGCTACTCAGATGCTTTTTGGCCACGAAGTTTCCCTTTTGGGACTTTATCCTACCGACCTCTTTACACCCTCTTTACACGTGTGGAAAAAGACACAGGAATGAGGTCCTTTGTTACAATCCCGATTGTAATAGTTCGCACTGAAACAACCCATGACTCCATCACCTGGGAGTTCATCACGGCAGAGGATGCATGCGGAACACCGTGCCGCTGCAAAGAGGACAGCCATGCTTCTGCCAAATGTGGAAAGGCACTTCGAAGTGCAGAACAGACCGTAACAGGGCCAGAAACGTGTATAAAATGAAGGAACATAGGAATCTGTTTTCGTATTTGGTTGCAATACATGATCAATAAGTAGTTGTCATAAGAAATAACAGTGGTTACCTATGAAACAGTTTGGAAGCTGAGTAGATAAGGGACAGAAAGGGGGAGAGGAACCTTCTGGTACGTCTTTTTATTCTTTTTGGGGGGTTTTAGCCATGTGAATGTGCTCCCCCTCTGTACACATAACAAGGAACAGGTGAGTGTGTATATACTCACGGGAAAGGTCTGACGGGCACAGTGTCGAGTAAAACAAGCAAGTTGCAGAGCGGTGCACGCACCTATCCGTGTTTAGAAATGCAAGGGAGGGGCCTGAAATGGTGGGGTGCG
>CAUYRH010007854.1:0-10803 GCA_963574655.1 Perodicticus potto
AGTTGAGCCCTTCACCCAGGAGGTGTGTTGAGCACCCTCACACTGTGTAGATTAGGTGAGATCCTGCCTACCAGGGGGCGTGCTGACCACCCTCACACTGTGCACATCAGGTGAGATCCCACCCACCAGTGAATGTGCTGAACATCCTCACACTGTGCACTTCAGGTGAGATTCCCCCCCACCAGTGAATGTGCTGACCATCCTCACACTGCACATCAGGTGAGATCCCGCCCACCAGTGAATTTGCTGAACACCCTCACACTGTGCAGATCAGGTGAGATCCCGCCCACCAGGGGGTGTGCTGACTACCCTCACACTGTGCACATTAGGTGAAATCCTGCCCACCAGGGGGCGTGCTGAACACCCTCACACTGTGCACATCAGGTGAGATCCTGCCCACCAGGGAGTGTGCTGAGCACCCTCACATTGTCCACATCAGATGAGATCCCACCAGTCACCCTCCCTTTTTCCCTCCACGACCCTGCCTTCCCTCCCCCTTGCTAGACTATATTTGTGTTTTATCATTCATGTGAGCATGTAGTTGTTTGTATACTTGTTTCATATTAGTATTGAGTACATGGGATATTTGCTTTTCCATTCTTGAAATACTATATTAAAAAGAAGTTGTTTCAACTCCATCCAGATAAACACAAAAAAATGTAAAGTCCCCATCTTTTCTTATGGCTGAATAGTACTCCATAGAACACATACACCACAGTTTGTTAATCTATTCTTGGGTTGATGGACACCTGGATTAAAGCTTCTGCACAGCTAAAGGCACCACAACTAAAGCAGACAGACCGCCTTTGGGATGGGAAAAGATCTATTTTCCTTTATTGACTTTAACATATAAGTTACTTGGTGGTGCTTGTAGCTCAGTGGGTAGGGCTCCAGCTACACATGCCCAGGTTGGCGGATTCCAACCCGGCCCCAGGCCAGCTAAACAGCAATGACAACTGCAACAACAAAATAGCTGGGTGCTACTTAGGAGACTGAGGCAAAACAATCCCTTAAGCCCAAGATTTGGAGGTTGCTGTGAGCTATGATGCCACAGCTCTCTACCAAGGGTGACATAGTGAGACTCTGTCTCAAAAAAAAAAAAAAAAAGAAAGAAAGAAAAGGAAAACAAACATAAAAAGTTACTTATTAGCTATACACCTCTGTTCAATTGTTTTAAGCATTCCTTGGCATTAGTCTCCTCATATATATATGTGTGTGTGTGTTAAAAAAATTATTCTGGCCTATACTGTTTTGAAAACCTCTCTTGCCCCACAAATCCGTAAGTTAATATTTTTCTTGGTAACCTTGAAAGTGATCCAAAGATCAGAAAACAATTGAAACGTCTTTGGTCCCCAAAGCTACAGCATTATGACATCAGAATTTGTGGTAATATGCCCCATTTTCAATATTAATTTATTTTATTTTATATATTATCTTTATAATTGTGTAACTGTGAAAGCATAGAGACAGGTCAGAGTTATGACAGAATTTGGTCTTTGGAATTATTATGATGTAGAAGAGGAAAATCAGTGACTTTACAAAGGCCTGAATTGTTTTTCTTTAGAATACCAAATAGGAAGCCAGCTGCATTTTGTACAGAGTGGTGATTACTGCAAGCCTTGGCAATGGGGAAAATCCAGCCTGCTGTGGGTTGGGGATTCTGCCATGAGCATCTGAGCTTCTGCAGAGTCCCGATAAAGATGGTCACATATTTTGCAATATTATGTTGATGAAATAGGGGTTCTAAAGGCATTTGAGAATATCTGGTTTAAGCAGCACAAACCATTCTGAAGTCTCCTAAATTAACTGAATTATTATGATTTGTTGAAAAAAAATATTGCAACATTTTTCAGTTCAGTTCTCCTTTACCTTGATTTGTAAAATGAAACTGGAGATGAGGCCACACAGATTACCGTGAATTACACAGAACCACAGGAATATTCAAATCAGTCTCTGGATGCTTTTATCATGCTTGCTATTTTATGTGTTAAATGTTATATTATTCCCTTCTGCATTCCCATCAGTCTGCATTTCATGTGGTCAAGGTTCATTCATCCAATGCTCTTCCTCATTTTCCCTATTCCTTTTGCCAGAGATTTCAGGGTCAAATTTGGTCAAATTGGATTATTAATTAACTTGGATTGATTTCCTATATTTTATTTATTTATTTTTATTACTAATTAGTATGAGGGTACAGATGATTAGGTTACATTTTTTTCAACTCCAAGGCAACGTTCAAGTTGTACTATTTTAAATTAACTTTAATCAGGTTCCATTTGGATCATTTTGTTGTTGCCAAGATTGCTTTTGTGGTCTTCATGAACTCTTTGCCAACACCAATGTCTGTAAGAGTTTTTCCAATGTTTTACTTCTACAATTCTTACAGTTATCTATCATGGGTTAATTTTTGTGAGTCGTAAGAGGTGTGGATCCTGTTTCAATCTTCTACATGTGGCTATCAAATTTTGCCAGCATCATTCATTGATTAGGGATTCCTTTCGACAGTGTACATTTTTATCTGCTTTGACAAAGACCAGATGGCAACATGAAGATGATTTTGTGTCTAGCCTCTCTGTTCTCATCCATTGGTCTGTCTCTGTTTTTGTGCCAGTGCCATGCTGTTTTGGTTACCATAGCTTTGTAGTATAGTTGAAGTCTGGTATAGTGATGCCTTCTGATTTGTTCCTCTCACTTAAGTTTGGCTATTCAGGTTCTTTTCTGATTTCACACAAATCATAGAATATTTTTTTCTAGATTTGTGAGAAGTGACATTGGTATTTTAATGGGGATTGCATTGAATCTGCAGGTCACTTTAGGAAGTACAGTCATTTTAACAACATTGATTCTGCTGATCCATGAGCATGATACGTAATGATTTTACTAAGGAGGTGTAAAGACTTCTACAGGGAGAACTATGAAACACAGAACAAGGAAATAGCAGAGGGTATAAACAGATGAAAAGACTCAATTTTTCAAAAGTTATTCTGTTGTTACTTTGGTCACTCAGAAACATTGCATTTTTTTTTGTTTTGTTTTTTACTGTCATGATATTGTCCTTCCTATTGCTTTTTCTTAAGATTTGCATACTATACCATGCACATATCAGGTGTTCTGTGAGTTCTTCCTCATTCCGGGTAAGCCATCCATTGTTTTTACTCGTACTTTCTACTCATATTATAAACTCTGACAATAAGGTTTTTGTTCTACCATATGCACTCTGTATAGCACAGATGTCTGCATTCGTAATCCCAGCAAGCCTTATACCAAATTAAATCACAGTAATAGTGATCTCAGAAAATCCACTGCATTTTTATCCCTGAATATTTCCAGACTTAAAATTGCCTAGTGTTTCAGTAGCTACACATTGAGGAAAAAGATGTCACAAGCAAGGTCAAGTTTACCTTGAGTCTACGTTCAGAAAAAATGAACTTATAGCACACAGTGCTCTGGATAACAGGTCTATAGAATGATTTGAGACACCTAGACGCTTAGAGTATTATTAAATTGTTCTCACATTGGTAGGAACTCCACCAATCTACAAAAGTCTCGTTATTTTTACTTAACAATTTTCGATATAGCATTTATTTTGTGTCAGTCATCATCTATAGACTTTATGACTATCAACTTATTTAATGCTCATATCATCCTATGACTTACATATGACTATTTTCCCTATTTCCATATAAAAAATGGACCTAAGAACGGTTAAATAATTTTCTGAAGGTCACCATTAATAAGTAGCTGGCGTAAAATTCAAGTCAAGAAAAGCTGCCCCCAGAATTTATGCTTTTGGCTACTGTGCTAGTCTCACTAACTTTAATTTTGTGTCAAGAAGAGGCTGCTTTCAAATGTCACATCTTTTCACTAGATTGAATATTTAATGGATATGGGCAAGAAATTGAATCAAGAGCACAGACTATAAGAGTTTAAAGCCTGGACTGACAGAAGCATATTTGACAAGAGAAATTTAGTTTGTTTGTTTGCTGTCAAGGATCACTGATACTCAGGATTAAAAGGAGCAAAAGACTATCAGTGAAAAGTAATTTGTAAGTATTCTGTGTCATTATTAAAAGTACAGAATAAATCCAGTCACGTCCTTTTAATATTATGAAAGGATAAAGGTGCAGTAAGTGCTTCCGGTGAATCTATCAATTATGCATCATTTATTACAAACCTATTCATAACTTTAATTTGATTAATCTTTGCCCCTTATGTAAATTCAGTTAGCTTTAGGGAACCAAAGAAAAATGATCTTAGAGAATGTTACTTTGATGCCTTACTGCTGAGATGTGGTATGGGGGGAAACACCAGACAGATCACAGAAGCATTTCCAACGTGTCTGGCTGGTGAGTGTGTGAGAGTCAGCAAAAACACACAGTCTGGTTCTTAGATGGTCCCGCCAAATTTGGAGACAGCCTATTAGTTACTGGGAAACAAATAAATTATATACAACCTGTTCCTTTCAAGAATCTCTCAATCTGTTGAAGAAGGCAAGCAAAATACAAAAGCAACATTTATCATTCAGTGAGATACACATTGTATGTGCCCAATCCATCACTTTTCAGGTGGTACTTGTACAAATATTTTAATTCATATTTTATTTCAATGAGGTTTTATTATTTTAGGCATGCTTGGTATAATGAGTGTAAGTCAAGTAAATAGAAATAAAAATGAGCAACTATCTATTGAAATAAATGAATAAGAATAACCTTAATTTTAATACAGCATGTCCCAATAGTAGCCCCTCAAGTCACCATATGCGGGGTAAATGGAAAATTATAGTTAAATGTACCTTTATTTATAAATTATTCATTCCAAAATTTTACAAAATATTTACAAAGTATTTTCTGTGTGTTGGCCACTTTTTTGTAAAATGCTTTTGTAAATATAGGTATGTTTAGCTACCATTTCCCATTTCCCCTACACATAGCAACTTCATGGGCAACTTTTTGGGTCACTTAGTATTTTAAACTTGTTGGCTATTTAAAAATTTCTGAACTGAAAACTAAAAAAGTCATTGCATTTGCACTAGAAGTTACTGCAGTTCAATTTACAATTGCCAAGATGTGGCAGCAACCCAAGTGCCCATAAACCCATGAATGGATTAACAAACTGTGGTATATGTACACCATGGATACTATTCAGCCATAAGAATAGATGGAGACTTTATATCTTTTGTGTTTACCTGAATGGAATTGAAATACACTCTCCTTAGCAAAGTATCACAAGATGGAAAAGCAAACATTCAATGTACTCAATACTAATATGAAACCAGTATATAAACAAATACCAACCCACACAAAAGAAAAAACACAAGAGGGTGGCACCTGTGGCCTAAAGGAGTAGGGAGCCGGTCCCATATACTGGAGGTGGCGGGTTCAAACATGGCCCCGGTCAAAAACTGCAAAAAAAAAAAAACCCGAAAAGAAAAAAAAAGAAAAAGAAAAACACAAGCGTAGTTCAGTGAAGGGGAGAGGAAAGGAGGGAGAAGAAGAGGGCGATTGGCGGGATAGTACCTCATGTGCATGACGTGTGGGTGCTCAGCACACCCCCTGGGTGAAGGGCTCAACTACAACTGGAACTTTTCCTCAGAAATGAAAACAATTTGTACCCTCATATTAATCTGAAATTTAATAAAAACAATGAAATAAAATAAAATAAATTTCAAAAGTCATTGAAAAAGACAACAAAAGAAGATGGTAGGATTGAAGGCCTGGAGCTAATCAGACATCAGTTAAAAGTGAGGAAAAAAGTTTAAAAACTGAGAAAGATCCCTTAAACAAAGCCAAGTGATGCCAGGATGTATGAATACAGACTTTGGGACATGAAGTTTGTAGCAGGGAAGGAATAACTTGCTATTTAACACTTGCACCTCATAGTTGAGAATAAACTGTGACTCGTGATAGGAATACACATACACACCTGAAATAGGGACAGATAAGCAAAGCAAAGATCTGAGAAATTAAACATAACCGATTTGCTGAACCACTGTCAATGGGGAAAAATTTTGTTATGATTCCTAATGACACGATTTTAAAATTTATTCTTCAGAAAAACTAGCAAGAGAGAGATGTTCCTCCAGTTCCTGTATACCATTATATTTTTTCTATTCATATTCTAAATTACAAAAAAGAATGTCATAATAAGAAATAATTCTTCTATATGCCTTATAAAAGAGCATGATGATTATTTTAATAAAACATATTGATAACGAAACACAAAATCGCTTACATGACTGACTAGGAAAAGCTCAAGCACTTAACGTCATTGAGTATGTCGCATGCTGTTATAATTCAAAGTTCTGTGCAATCCTTAAACAGCTGGACTTTCTGCTCTTGCAAAAGTCTGAATGCCTATCATGGTATACGATAAGGAGCTAAATAATCATAAAGTCACTGCCCCCTCTACCATATTGCACTTGATTGCAATCAGCATGTTACAACCACAGTCTGATTATAAAGCGTCAAATGTTTCATCAGCTTTCCGTGCATCCTTTCTGAGCCTCATCTGTGGTCACTGGCCCATCGAACATAAATTTTACCTCCTTTGATGTTCCGTTGGAATCTGAATTACACAGCTGATGCTAAACTGTACCAGAATTAAAACTCCCTTGAAGATAACATGTCTGGTGAACTATTTTGGGGGACATGATTTTCCAAACATGTCTTGCATTACTCATACTAATGAGTAATACTTTAGAGAAGTCCCACCCTCCCTACATGTCTAGAATTCTAATGTATCTGAGAACACAGCATGGGAGGGCACAATGAGTTCCCAGTTTTTACTACTCTTGATGACGATTATTTGAAGACAAGAAATGTTTAACATGGCATGGTGATTTTGGTATTTATTAACATGAAAGCACTGAATATTTATCATTTTATTATTGTTTTATTCTCCATTTTCAGTGACAACTGTTTTTCATGAATCGAATGTGTATACATCCAATTGAGATATTCATATATAAACAGATATGTATGCATGTATCTGTTTATTGATTTAACAAATATTTATTGGCTGTTTACAACATGTTAGGTACTAGAGAAATTGTAAGAAAATAAATGAAGTCCCCTCATTCAGGGTGCTTTTTTATGGGTGCCAAAATCTAGTGAAATGATTGGTTAGTGACTATTGTATTTGCCTGGAATATTTTTCTTTTCTTCTTTTTTTTTTTTATTCCTGAGTAATTTTAAATTAAGTGTGTGTCTTATAAACTATGTGTGAGTTTTATCGTTTTGAATAAAACTATCTTTTAATTAGTCTATTTATTTTAAAATGGAATCCCATCTCACGTTTAAACATTTGAATTTTTATTTATTTATTTTTTAATTATTTTTTATTTTTTTATTAAATCATAGCTGTGTACATTAATGCAATCATGGGGTACCATGTGCTGGTTTAATATACAATCTGAAATATTTTCATCAAACTGGTTAACATAGCATTCATGGAATTTTCTTAAATTTTTAAATGGTATTTTGAACTTCTTATTTACTGCTTTGCCTTTTAACTCATCTTTATTAGTATCCCTTGTAGACTTGTTTCTTCTTTTCCTTCATCTGGGCTTTTTGTAGGTTTGAGAGTTTGGGTTTGTTTTTTGTTTGTTTGGTTGGTTTTTCACCTTTTTTGCACCATACTGACTTAAAAGTTGAATTTCTGTTTCTATTTTCTAATGCTTACCATTGTAGTAAAAATAGAAATTTAATTTATGAAAGACACATGTTATAATGTCTCTCTAAAAAGTCTATAGTAATAAATATTTATACCTGCTTTCCCCAAATTTAAAATTTTAATACATGTGGTTGTGATTATAGGTCAGGATGGAAGATCAAAGTTTATTTACTACCTGCATAAAAAAACATATTGCACATCAAACAACCAAAATAAAAAGAAAAGAAAGAAAGAAAGAAAGAAAAAAGGGAGAGGAAGGGAAAGAAAGAAAAGAAAAAGATACTCTACCAAAGACTAGCATGGAGTTCATACAGAACAAACCTTCTGAAAATTGATCTTTTCAGTAGTTCAGGTTGTGTCTTGAATGGACGTGACCAATTCAGCTTAGTGTTTTAAACACTAGTAAATAACCCAAACAAAGCCTCAAGGAAGAACGGTCACTGCCAAATACCACCCAGTGTCCCTGCAGATGAGACTATAACAAGTGTATTCCAGTGGTCTGCAGATATTCCTCTATGTAAAGCATTTTAAAAACACATTAAAACAGACCAGTTTCCAGACTAAACCAATGAAGAAACTACAATTCAGTGCAAAGTATTTTAGACTGCATTTCATTCTAGTTTTCCTCAGGTGAAGAAGTGGTTGCATATTAAAAATGTAACAAAAGCAGCTAATGCTTTCATAAAGAATATTACCATAGGGATCCCATCCCATCCACCCCCTCCCATCTCTGCCATATTTTGAAAACAAAATAACATTTCCTATAGCCAGCAACTTTTTTAAATGTTACATACACTATTCTTTTTTTTTTAATTTTATCTTTTTTTAATTAAATCATGGTTGTGAACATAAATGCAATCATGGGATACAGTGTGTTGGTTTTATATACAATTTGAAATATTTTCATCGAACTGGTTGACATAGCATTCATGGCATTTTCTTAGTTATTGTGTACAGACATTTATTTATATTCTACATTTAGTGGGTTTCACCTGTACACTTCTAAGATGCACCATAAATGTGGACCTATCAATTACTCATTACTCTCCCTCCACCCATCCTCTCACCTCCCCTCCCCTCCCTTGCCACTTTTCCCAATTCTTGTGCTTTAATTGGGTTATAGCTTTCATATGAGAGTTATGAATTAGTTTCATAGTAGGGCTGAGTACATTGGATACTTTTTCTTCCATTCTTGGGATACTTTGCTAAGAAGAATATTTTTCTGCTCCATCCATGTAAACATGAGAGGTAAAGTCTCCATCTTTCTTTAAGTCTGAATAATATTCCATGGTGAACATATACCACAATTTATTAATCCATTCGTGGGTCAATGGGCACTTGGGCTTTTTCCATGACTTAGCAATTATAAATTGGGCTTGCAATAAACACTCTGGTACAGATATCTTTGTTATAATTTGATTTTCGGTCTTCTGGATATATACCTAGTAGAGATATTACAGGATCGAATGGCAGTTCTCCAGATATCTTTCCAAAAGGACCATATTAGTTTGCATGCTGACCAGCAATGTAGTAGTGTTCCTTTTTCTCCACATCCATGCCAGCATCTCTGGTTTGGGGATTTTGTTATGTGGGCTAACCTTACTGGAGTTAGATGATATCTCAAAGTAGTTTTGATTTGCGTTTCTCTGATGACTAAGGATGGTGAGCATTTTTTCATGTGTCTGTAGGCCTTGAACCTGTCTTCTTAGAAGAAGTTTCTCTTCAGGTGCCTTGCCCACCCTGAGATAGGATCACTTCTTCTTTTCTTGCTAATGTGTTTGAGTTCTCTATATATTCTGGATATTAAACCTTTGTTGGAGACATAACCTCTAAATATTTTCTCCCATTCTGAGGTCTGTCTGCTTGCTATCCTTACTGTGTTCTTGGCTGTGCAGAAGCTCTTTAGTTTGAACAGGTCCCTGTAGTGTATTTTTGATGCTGTTTCAATTGCCCAGGGATCCTCCTCATAAAATATTTGCCCAGACTGATTCCTTCAAGAGTTTTCCCTGTCCTTTCTTCTAGTATTTTTATAGTTTCATGTCTTAAGTTTAAATCTTTAATCCGGTGACAGTCTATCTTAGTTAAAGATTAAATGTGTGGGTCCAGTTTCAGTCTTCTACAGGTTACCAGCCAGTTCACCCAGCACCATTTGTTAAATAGGGAATCTTTTCTTCACTGAATGTTTTTAATTGGCTTGTCAAAGATCAAATAATGATAAGTAGCTGAGTTCATCTCTTAGTTCTCTATTCTATTTTATACATTTACCTCTCTGTTTTTGTGCCAGTACCATGCTGTTTTGATCACTGTCAATTTATAGTATAGTCTGAGGTCTGGTAGCATGATTCCTCCTGCTTTATTTTTATTTCTGAGTAATGTCTTGGCTAGTCAAGGTTTTTTCTGATTCCATATAAAACGAAGTAGTATTTTTTCAAGATCTTTAAAATATAACAATGGAACTTTAATCGGGATTGCGTTTAAATTTTATATTGCTTTGGGTAGTATAGACATTTTGATAATGTTGATTCTTCCCAGCCGTGAGCATGGTATGTTTTCCCATTTGTTAACATCTTCAGCTATTTCTTTCCTTAGAGTTTCATAGTTCTCTTTATAGAAATCTTTCACATCCTCTGTCAGGTAAACTCCCAAATATTTCATCTTCTTTGGCAGTGCTGTAAATAGAATAGAGACCTTAACTGTTTTTTCAGCTTGACTATTGTTGGTATATATCAAGGCTACAGATTTGTGAGTGTTGATTTAGTTATCTGAGACACTGCTGTATTCCATGATCACTTCTAAGAGTTTTGTAGTAGAGTCCCGGGTATTTTCCAGATATGCAATCATATCATCAGTGAAGAGGGAAAGTTTGATCTCTTCTGACCCTATGTGGATACCCTTGATCATCTTTTCTTCCCTAATTGTAATGGCTAAAACTTCCATTATGATGTTAAAGAGCAGTGCAGACAATGGGCAACCTTGCCTGGTTCCTAATCTGTGTGGAAAAGATTTCAATTTATTTCCATTCAATATGATATTGGCTATAAGTTTGCTGCAGATGGCCTCTATTAGTTTAAGAAATGTCCCCTCTATACCCATTTTCTTAAGTGTTCTGATCATGAAGGGATGCTAGATATT
>CAUYRH010007862.1:0-32928 GCA_963574655.1 Perodicticus potto
AGCTTCCAAGTTTTTGTTTGAGTATGCAAATTCCTGTTATTGTTGAGTGCAACTTTTATTCCATGGTGGTCCAAGAGGATGCAAGGAATAATTTATATTCTTTTAAATTTGCTGAGGTTAGACTTGTGACCTAAGATGTGATCAATTTTGGAGTATGATCCATGGGCTGATGAGAAGAATGTGTATTCAATTTTATTAGGATGAAATGTTCTGTAGATGTCTTTTAAATCCAGATGTTGAATGGTTAAGTTTAAATGTCAAATTTACTTAGCTTCTTATTGGAGGATCTATCCAACATTGTTAATGGAGTATTAAAATCTCCAACTACTATGGAGCTGGAGGAAATCAAGTTACTCATTTCTATTAGAGATTTTCTTATAAATTGAGGTACTTTCTGGTTGGGTACATAAATATTAATACTTGAAATCTCATCCTGTTGAGTATTACCTTTAACATATATGAAATATCCATCTTTATCCTTCCTTACTTTGGTTGGTTTAAAGCCTATTGTATCTGCAAATAAGATTGCAATGCCTGCTTTATTATGTTTTCCTTTTGCCTGGAATATAGATGGCCATCCCTTCACCTTGAGTCTAGATTTATCTTTTATTTATTTATTTATTATTTTTTTATTTATTAAATCATAGCTGTGTACCTTAGTGCATTCATGGGGTACAGTGTGCGGGCTTCACATGCAATCTGAAATATTTTCATCCAACTGTTCGATGTAACCTTCATGAGATTTTCTTGTTTATTATGTGAAAACATTTGTGTTCTGCATTTGGTAGGTTTCACCTGTCCCTTCTAAGACACACCATAAGTGTGATCCCACGGTCTATCCTCTCTCCACCCACCCTCCTCCTCCCCCTTCCCTCCCTTACCCCTGTCCCTATATCCTTGTGCTATAATTGGGTTATAGCCTATATATGAAAGCTATAAATTAGCTTCATAGTAGGGCTGTATACATAGGATACTTTTTCTTCCATTCATGAGATACTTTGCTAAGAAGAATGTGTTCCAGCTCCATCCATGTAAATAGGAAAGAGGTAGAAAATAATCATGGGGCGGAATCAGCGGAAAACCTCTGGCAACATGAATAAACAAAACAGTCCAACTCCCCCAAGGAATGACAAACCAGCTTTCCAGAGGATCCCATCCACAAATAGATAGCTGAGATGTCTGAAATCAAATTCAGAATTTGGATTGCAAACAAGATCAACAAAATTGAAGTAAAGATGGAGGTAGAAATTGTAGGATTGATTCAGAAGATGTCTCAAGAATTCAACCTATTTAAAGACAAAATGATCAAAGATTTTGACACATTGAGACAAGAAGTTGCACCTCTCAAAGATCTGAGAAATACAGTAGAAGCCCTCAGTAACAGAAGGGAGCAAGCAGAAGAAAGGATTTCTGACACTGAAGATAGAGCTTTCGAATGCTCCCAAATGCTCAAAGATGAAGAGAAATCGAAAGCAAAAATGGAACATTCTCTCAGAGAGCTCTGGGATAACTTGAAGAAAACTAATATTCGTCTTTTAGGGATACCTGAAAGTGACAAACTGGCTTCACAAGACACACAGTCCCTTCTTCTTGAGATTATGAAAGAGAATTTTCCAGACATGCCTAGAGTCTCTGAAATTCAGATAGCAGACAGTTTCAGAACTCCAGCATGACTCAACTCGAATAAGACATTCCCCAGGCACATCATAATCAACTTCACTAAAGTTAATATGAAGGAGAAGATTCTGAAAGCAGCCAGATGCAAGAAAAACATTACCTACAAGGGGAAGAATATTAGAATAACTCCAGATCTCTCTGTTCAAACCTTTCAAGCTAGAAGGGAGTGGTCATCGACTTTTAACTTCCTAAAACAAAATAACTTCCAGCCCAGGATCCTGTATCCAGCCAAACTGAGTTTCATTTATGATGGAGAAATTAAATACTTTAATGATATCCATACGTTGAAGAAATTTGCTATAACTAAACCAGCTCTCCAGGATATTCTCAGACCTATCCTCCATAATGACCAGTGCAAACCTCCACCACAAAAATATATTTATCTTTTAATGTAAGATGAGATTTTTGTATGCAGCAGATATCTGGCCTGAGTTTTTGTATCCATTCAGCCAACCTATGCCCATGTAGAGGACAATTTAAACTATTCACATTAATTGAAAATATTGGTAAATCTTGAGAAAATCTAGTGGACATTTTTAATCCTCTCATCACTGTGGAAATTGGACTTTGATAAAAAGTTTCTGGATGAGTTTACTTTTGCGTTGGAGGATTATACTGGTCATTATGGAGAATAGGTCTGAGAATATCCTGGAGAGGTGGTTTAGTTATAGCAAATTTCTTCAACATGTGTATGTCATTAAAGTATTTAATTTCTCCATCATAAATGAAACTCAGCGTAGCTGGATACAAGATCCTGGGTTGAAATTTATTTTGTTTTTGGAGATTAAAAGTCGATGACCATTCTCTTCTAGCTTGAAAGGTTTGAACAGAGAGATCTGCAGTTATTCTAATATTCTTCCCCTTGTAGGTAATGGATTTCTTACGTCTGACTGCTTTCAGAATTTTCTCCTTCATATTAACTTTAGTGAACTTAATTATGATGTGCCTAGGTGGTGTCTTATTCAGAGTGAGTCGTGCTGGGGTTCTGAAACTGACTTTCAGAATCTCTTTGCATGTCTGGAAAATTCTCTTTCATAATCTCATAAAGAAGAGACTCTGTGCCTTGTGACGCCACTTCATCATTTTTAGGTATCCCTATATGGCAAACATTGGTTTTCTTTGAGTTATCCCAGAGCTGTCTGAGAGAGTGATCCATTTTTGCCTTCCATTTCTCTTCCTCTTTGTAGGTTTGGGAGTGTTCAAAAGCTTTGTCTTCCATGTCAGAAATCCTTTCTTCTGCTTGCTCCATTCTGTTGCTGAGGGATTCTACTGTGTTTCTCAAATCTTTGAGGGCTGCAACTTCTTGTCTCAATGTGTTAAAATCTTTGGTCATTTGGTCTTTGAATTCCTTGACTTCTTGTGACAATTTTTGAAATGCACCTTGAATTTCTAAATCCAACTTTTCCTCTATTTTATTAATCTTGTTTGCAATCTAAATTCTGAATTCGATTTCTGACATCTCAGCCATCTTTTTATGCATAGGATCATCATTTGTGTCCACCAAATTGTTCCTTGGGGGGGAGTTGATCTACTCTGGTTGTTTAGGTTTCCAGAGATTTTCCGTTGATTCCGTCCCATGATTAATTTTACACTGTTTAGCTGGATGAGTAGATAAAGGACAAGTTGGTCTGGGGGTTCTAGGAGTAGTGGTTGCCCAGTCATTTGCTTGAAAGCTATGACTGGTGTCTCTACCTTTTCCCCTAGAGTTTTACCAAGGACCCGTAGATTGCTACAGCTTGCAAAACTGGGGACCACCTTGGTGTGGTGGCGTTAAGTGGCTCTGTCTTATTTTCAGCTGGTCTTGTCTTACCCTAGAGAATCAGTTACTCTGGATTGAAATCTGAGCTGTGAAGAAATACCAGCATTTAAGTCACCATGCACCCCACAGGCAACAATTGGAAAAGCAAAATCAAACCTTCCCCCTACCACACACCCAGGGTACATTTTTGGAAAGTCCTCAGGTGATTAGCCCAGTTGAAGAGGTCCCAATCAATTGTCTCAGCCAGCACAGGTCTCAAATGGAAGAGTTAAAAAGTCTCTGGCAACTAGATAGCAGGGATCTGCTGGAAGCTCTAGCATAACTCTATCTGGTGCTCTGTGAGGTCAGGAGGGTGCCCTGCAGCAAGTATATTAGTCTGGGAACGTTGATGCCTCCTTCCCCACCTTGCCCCTCTGTCGCACCCAGTCGGTGTTAACCCCCGCAGGGCTGTGATCCAGTTTCCTCCAATGAGCTCCAGAGGCTTGTGCCTGCCTGCATCACAGTGAGGTCTGTGGCTCCTCAGCCAGTCCGCCACTCCCTGTCACTGTGTGTCAGGGGGAGGTGAGGCCTGACAACCTGGGTACTTGATAGGGGCTGAGGTGATTCACTCAGTTCCGGCCCTGTCCCTGATTGATGTTGCTGATAGAACATAACAAGTTCATAGAATTTGTTTCTGTCATGGCTATTTTCCACTGATCAGAGGTTTGGCTATATAGGTCTGACTCAGTCTATGAGTTCCAGCCCCTTGTCTCAGCTTTCATCCCCTGAGGGCCAGGTGCGTCTGAAGCTAAGTAAAGTAACCACTGCTCTGGGAGTAGGCTGACTCTATGTATATTCTAATTCCTGTGCTCCATCCTGGCTGGTACTGACTCAGGCATATCCTTCACATGCCTTGCTTGCCGGTCAGTCCGCTCTGCCGGTGGCTGCCACCAGAGAAGTTGCCCGGCTTCCCCTCCCAGAGAGGCTGAGAGTGTCTCCTCAAAACATCCCCAGGAGTGTGAGCCCCACTGCCATTGCTCCTGCTGCTACGGCTGCCGCTCCATGCCTCAGGGGACTGCCTCTCCAATTTGACCAACTCTCGGCTCACTTTTCTCTCATCACTTCCGAACCAGAAAATCAGCACAGATCAGCAACAATCTGCACCCTGTCCACAACCCTTGAGAAAATGTCCAAGAATCTGGACTCCATGGGGGACAAGCCTCCAGATCTTGGAGTGAGAGTAGAGGGGAGTGCCAGGAGTTCAAACTTGCAGGTAGAGAATACATACAGTTTTATACAGTTTTATGCTTGGTGGGAGAGTGATGTGGTACCCTAGTAAGGGAAGGAGGTCTGGTTTGTAGAGGGTCTCTCCCGTGGGGTAGAGTGGGAGGACATCTGAACTCTGCTCGCTTGTTTGTATGGAGGTATGGAGTATACTGTCAGCTGTTCTCATTGGGGGAGGGGACTCACGTCCACCTGGTGATGTATTCTGTACCTTTTGTTTGTATCTTTGGGGGTGCAGGTTGCCCCAGCAGGGTTGATGTGCATTCTTTGACCTTCTCTTTTGGCTCAGATCCAAACCATCAGCTTTCTTGCTAAATTTCTGTCTTTTAACTCTCCTTCTGGGTGGGAGCCTCTGCAGAAAACTGGCTATAGACCACCATCTTTCAAGTTCTTATTTTCAAAGGAAGCCAAATTTATTATTATAATGTAAAGCTCTTTTGAAGGTAGATGACCTACTTTATTTATTTTTTAAAGCTCTTCATTAGACTAACCAGGAGATCTAGGGCTTTTATGTTAAGCATTCTTTTATTTGTTTTTAACTTCAGACTTGCAGTTGTCAGTCTTATGTTCTATGTTTTTAGCTCCACAGATGAAAGTTATTACCTATACAATATCAAATTATCTTGAAAACTTCTGGGGGTTTAATGCATAGACTTTTCAGGGGTAAGAAATGAGAATGACTCAAGTAGAAGGTCTTTGACAAAACTACAACATTAAATTATCTCTGGAGAAGTGACTTCCTGTTTTAAGTGTATTTTCTCAATTGACTACCAAGAATTATATTTATGACATCAGCACAGAGACAGTCCTAGCTAGGGAGCTTATTGTTACTGGGGCTGATCATAGCACATTTAAAAAAAAATAGCTGGGCATTGTCGTGGGTGCCTGTAGTCCCAGCCACTCAGGAGGCTGAGACAAGAGAATCGCCCAATCTCAGGAGTTGGAGGTTGCTGTGAGCTGTAACACCATGGCACTGTACTGAGGGTAACAAAGTGAGACTCTGTCTCTAAACAAACAAACAAACAAAAAAATACAATAGCCACATTTTGCCATCTGTTCCCACTTTCCCTTTGTTGCTTTTATTCATGATCTTTTAAATCAGTGGTTCTCAACCTTCCTAATGATGTGGCCCTTTAATACCGGTTCTGTGGGTCATGGCCCACAGGTTGAGAATGGCTGTTTTAAATGTTTTATATAACTTTGTTAAAATCTACTAGAGGTCCTTTATGGAACTTAATAGACAGAAGAAGTCACTCTCCAGGACCTTGCATCTCCTCCAGGAGACAAAAAAAGGATATAAATTTTAAGTAACAAACCACCAAAAAGTGAAATACATATAAATGCCAAATGAGTGGTGAGGACAATAAAGATTTAGGAGAAGGACTTCTTTATATATCAGCTGCTGAGTTGAAGCTTCACAGAGGAAATGGGACTTGAGTTGTGTATTAGATTAAGAACATAATTTCCCCCGAGAGATGAATAATTTTAAGTGTGTGGGGGCTTGCAGGGATGAAAGGAGGAGAGACAATATTTGAGATACATTATTTATTCTAGTAATGAAGGAGTGGTTCACTGAAGCATGATTACAGAAGTCATTGAATATCAGTTCAATGTGTTTGGTTTATTTTCTTATAAACAAAGAGGAGCATTTAATTATTTTGAGCCTGGCCAATAACATGACAAATATTTTGCCTCACAAGATTAATCTTCCAGGGAACACATTTGAAGGAAAGGCTATGGAAGTAGGAAAGTCTATGAAATTATTCTAGGTATGAAGAATAAGGCATGAACTAGAAAATGGCAGGGAGAATGGAAAAGAAGAGATATTTGGAAGAGGTCTTATCTGAGAAGAGTCTCCAAGACTTTGTTATAGATTCTCTGGAAGAGTTAGGGAAACTAGGGAACAAGATGCTGAATTTTGATTACTTACAACTGGGAAACAGTAATACCCTCAGAGATACAGGGTATATGTACGATAGGATATGATAATAAAACTGAGGTATCAGCTAAGTATGAAGATAAAAGAGAGGATATGGACTTTATCAATGAATCTCATACATAAATTGATAAAGAATTCAGACCCCAAAGAGTAGCTACTTGTATGATTATATTTACATGATGCTCACAAACAGGTAAAATTAACATGTGATGACAGAAATTAAAATATGTAATATTCTTGGTGAGTGTGGATGATGGTACAAAAGAAAAGACTTCGGAGGTGCTGCAAAAGTGCCAAGTTATCTGGGTTGTGGCACATAGACAAGAGACTTAGTTAAAAAGTTAACTATCTGTGCTCTTAAAATTTGTGCATTTTGCTTATATAAGACTCAGGCAAAAATATACAGAAGTGTATATTATAAATCTATCAGGAAATGAGTTAAAATATGTTCTATAGTATTTTCTGAATTTTGTGATGTTGGATGTATTTGTGACCACTTGAATTTTTAAAAATTTTTAATGTGATTTCTCATTCCTAATACATATTCACTTAGGACCTAAATTTTAAGAGGTTGTAATATTAAATAGATATAGAATTTTAAAGAAATGTGTCAGAACGCCAATCGTAGACATTTTAAAAATCTGTGAAAAGAAAATCTATGCAGGTTTTCAAAGCCAATCTCTGACTCTTAGGTCTTCCAGCTACAGAAAATACATAGCAAGAAGTATATGTAGTTGATAAAAAATGTTTTTGAAAATCTGACTTAAACGCAGAGCTATTGTGATTCCATGAAACGCCACTCCTCACCCCGAGTATGTAGGGTTGAAGATGCTGCCTCCTTTGTGCACTTTAATTAGTTAATTGCCAAATAATACAAGTGGGCATTTCATTGGACAGGATATATATATACAGTTGGTGCTATGTTCTGAATATTAATGTCTTCCCAAAATGCACATGTTGCTATCCTAACCTACAAGGTGCTGGCAAGGTGATGGCAGAGCCCCCAGGAACAGGATTGACGCACTTTTTTATAAAGTTAGAAACCCTTTCACCCCTCCCTGATGTGAGGCCACAGTGAAAAGACAATATCTATTCGCCAGAAAGTGGGTTCTCACCTGACAGATACCTGCAAGTACCTTGATCATGGAGTTCTCCGCCTCCAGGACCATGAGAAAGAGAGTTTTGGTATTTGTAAGCTATATAGATGATAGCATTTTGTTATAGCAGCCCAAACAAACTAAGGGAGTTGGTTAATAAGCACATAAAAATATGTTCAACGTTGTTAACCATATGAAAGAGTGAACTAAAACCAGAATGAGATATTTCCATGAACCCTTAAGAAAGGTAAAGGAAGGCAAACAAGAGTCCACAAAGGAACCCCAGAAAGAACAGCTAGTGAGCAGAGTGCTGTCCAAGTTCTCTAAAGACAGTGCAGCAGTGGCGACAGCTGTGCGGCTGCTGCTGTGGGCTGGGTAAGGTGAGAACTGAGAATTAGCTGGTGGAGATGAATTGCTTTGGCATCACACTTGCCAGCATACATGCCCACTCTGCAGCCAGCTGCACAGTGCAGTGATTGCAATCTCTAGAAATAGAAGCTTTCTATTTGGATACGTGGAAACTGTGGTGCTTCCACACCTCCGGAGATGCAACCTCATAACCAACTCTTTGGGGGAGAAAGCGCTAAGATGTACCCTTTACTGATTGTATTATTACCACTACCGAGATGATGTCATGGAACACAGAGGTGGGAAGAGATGTGCATTGACTCCAACACATCAACCCAGCCCACTAAATGCAGCATATAGTTTAAGCAAAATCCCAGGTGATGCTTCCCCGACATCCTTTCAAGTGGTAGGTTTGCATCACACCTATTGACAAATATTTCCATTTCATTACTTGAGAAACATCATCCCAGTTCACTTGTATGCCCCAGATGTGTTACAATTCTCCCTTCCCTTGTGAAATCATGGCTGATGTGAGCTCTTAGTGTCTCTCTCCCCTGCCGTGTGTGCGCACACGCATTCATGCTGGTGTGCTCTGGTGTGTGTGTGTGGGGGGGGTACTCAAATTAGTCTGGAACCATTATTTTAAGTTCCTGGGATGTATACTTGCAGGAATAAAAAAGTTTTATATTGGTGAGACTATTTTAAACTGGTTTTACTGTGGGTTCTTAAAAAGCAACATCTCGTCATCATACCCACAGCAATAGAGTACAAATAGAAACTCTTTAATTTTATGAAGGTAATCACAAAATTCTGTTTGGAATTTCAGAGAGAAGTAATCTACAAGGACAATTTCACAACTTTTTTGTATAGGTCATGTCTCTTTACTAAACATATTATCAAAAAAAATGTTGCTAGAGGGGGTTTGCTTACCTCGCTTGGTTTTTATACATTCTGTGGGAGAACCTTGTCATCTCAATTATTCTTGACCTTCTTTGGAAAAGTGAAAACAAAAAGACGGGGTACATAGGGAGGAAGCAGAGCTTGGATTTCCTTCACTCTAGTGAAGGAAAAACTATCTCGGGTTATAGTTTGTGGACACAAGTAATCTCCTAGTTTCTAAAGTGGCTTTAGTTATGAAAAACAATAGTATGATTGGAGAAGCAGCTACCTAATTTCAATTTTTAATATCCAAGACAAATCCATGCAGTGTCCCAGAGGTGTCCATACAAAGGGAAAATGGAAAATGTAGCTAAATGTACCTTTATTTGCAAAATATTCATTTTGCAAAAGTTTACAAAGAGGGGGCCAACACAGAGAATATTTTGTAAAATTTTATAATAAGTATTTTATAAATAAAGGTACATTTTATTTCAGTTTCCCATTTTGCCAGTTTATTGTGACTTTATGTACAACCTTTGGGGCACCCTGTGTATTCTTTCAAATTATAACTTTATGAAGTTCTACTGTAACATAAATTTTGTATTTGTGTGTATAAACAGATACAAAGACAGAGAGAATAGTTTACTATCTAATAAGTAGTTAGTTCTTCCTACAAAAAATAAATGAAAACTCTCAGTACAACTTTAGGACATGAAATAAATACATAACAATCCGGCACTCATTGTCCTTGGGGAAAATTTTTACTACGATAAAGAAAACAGAAAAGCATTTCCAGGATGTATTCCTACACTAACTCCATTTGAACATCTCATTAACAAGAGTTGACGTTAATATTCATAATTTAGGACATAAAAGATTTTGTCATAAAATTGATTATTTCTTGCTCTTTACATTTACATGTGGTACTGAGAATTTTCTGAGCTTCCTGGAATTTCTATTAAAAATTTCAGATATTCCAATAAAATTTCAAAATGCCAAAGTCTCTGATAATAAAGAAAGCCAAGTTATAAAGGTATCAGCCCAAAGCATTTGAAAATTTCCACTTGGTTCATAATGCTTTGTTTTCAAGGGTCTTGTAAACACTGTCATTTACTGTGAATATTTTAACCCCCTTTCTTGTATAAAATTGGCTGAATAAACAAAATTCTCTAGTAGACTTTAGTGAGAAATAACTAATGAAAGAAGACAGTACCGGGCCATGCAACTGCTTAATAGAAATATTTTTCTTATTAAACCATCTATATTGAATTCTCTTTAATGCTCATGTGTTCTTGCCTCATTCTGTCAGAATACTCTACTCTCATTATTTTTCAGAGCAACCCTATGAGATTTTAAGGTGGCAATCATGCCAATTTCATTTCAATAGTGGGAGAAACTGAGGCGAAGGGAATGTAAGTGCATCACACAGCGTGTCCCGTGATGGTGCCTGCTCCAGAACCAACGTCTTTAAGTTTTTTGCCAAAAATATACTCTAGAAAACTGAAGAAATTTCTTTGCCTCCAATAAAAGAAATGGAGGATGAAGACGGAAAAAAAATAATAGGGTAGTACAATCTCTCAGGTGCTAGGTGTTGTGAGGCCTAATTAGAGTTTCTGCAAAATGTCTATAAGGTTTATTCGTTGTTAATAATACGTTTATTCCTTACCAACTTTCTAGAAATTTTTGAATGCTGAGATGTAGAATAACTTCAAAATAATCATGAGAAACACATACAGAATGGATACATTAAGTTACGTAATCTCTCTATGTTCCAATCCATAAATTATTACTTTATAAAATAATTGCCTTACTTTCTCCAACCCTCCTCACCACCACCCCCACACACAGGCAAACACACTCCTAATCCTTTGCCCCAAAATCATCCTTGTTTGCAGTTAAGGACTTTAAAATAAAAATTAAATGTTTATGAATAAGCAGAAGAGCATTTTCATAAATTGATTATCAGATAATAATGAATAAGGTTGATGTAGTTTCATTTGAAGTGCAAAATCTAGCCTTTGGAATGTGAAGTTTAGCTTTGACAGTATTTCTACACCTTGACCTAGAGTGAGGATATATTAATAAAGCATTATTGGCCGCTACCTTAATAGAATTTGCCTTGCCCTGCTAAGCATTAAAACACACAGATGATAAAAGAGTTCCCTAAAACCTTCCTTCAGAGAGTAATTGCTGACTTTCCCTATATTTTCCAGAGCTGAAAGCTGAACATCCTTGTAGCTGATAAGACTGGGACTGCACCAGCATATTGCAAAAACTTTGGCAATCAATGTATGCATTCCTTTCCAATTTCATTCTCCTTTATTATGTATGCAAAACTCAATATTGTTTCTTCAAAACATCCTGGTTTCATTTCCTCCCCTTTGAAAAGCAGTTATACTTTATTTCATCTGTATCACCGAAGCATTGTTACTTCTTCTTCTTGTTTCTTCCTTATGAGCTCTGCCTTTGGCATGTCCAATAATAACATTCTTTATGATGTTACTATTTTAAATTTTGTCAAATGTTTTATTTATCAAAATTGAAATATGATACGATACATTATTGTTAGTTGAACTTTTAATTTTCTTCATAGTGGTTGTTTCCTGAGTTTTTGTGGCACTATCAGATATAAATTCTTGAGATTTAACATTCACTGTCTTTTTTTTTTTAAGACAGACTCTCACTTTGTCACCCTTGGCAGAGTAATGTGGCATGATAGCATGAGAGCTCACAGGAATTTCCAACTCCTTGGCTCAAGCAATCCTCTCGCCTCAGCCTCCCCCACAGGTGCCCACCATAATACCTGGCTAGTTTTAGAGATGGGATTTCGCTTTTGCTCATGCTGGTCTCAAACTCCTGAACTCAGGCAATCCACTTGCCTCAGCCTCCCAGAGTTCTGGGATTAGGGGTAAGTTATCATGCCTAGCTTTTACATTCTCTCTTAATTAATTTGCTTACTTGTTTAATAGTTAATACTAATTTGCATTTTCATACTTTGAGAAAATGCAACATATAATAAATTTTGACTTAATTTAATTTACAAAAACTTTTCTTTGTTACTTAATAGTACAAACTTGTAACCCTAACCTTACCTAGGATGATATAAATATTTTTCAAGCACCAGACAAATGATTATACACAATCACCATTAAAATCTCTTTCAAACCTGGTGTTCTCTGATCCCCTGAGGTGCCATATATAATATATATATGCACATATTATATATTTCTTTAGATATTTTGTATTATATATAATATATACATATATATAATAATAGTTTCATAAAACTTTCTAAGGGAATTCTAAAAGATACCTGTGTGTGTACATATATATATATATAATACAAAATATTTAAATATGTAAGTATTATACACACACACACACAGAGGTATCTTTTAGAATCCCCCTAGAAAGTTTTATGAAACTAAAATTATTCACACTCATCCTCCTTGGAATATCTGAAATTTAGTCAAGTTTGCTTTTCACGAAGTTATGCTGAGATTTAAGAACAAACATAAAATGTTCCACATGTAACATGCGTTATATAGAAAGAATATTGTAAGAATTGAAGAGTTTGGGAAATCTTCAGGCCTCAGCCATTTACGCTTGTGTCTTTGATTCGTCACCTTTAGTATCTCAGACTTCGCTGCCCCAAACAAAGTAAGGTCTGAAGCTGTGACTGAAAACCAGAGCTCCTGTCTTGTTCATAGAAAGCAAACCAGGTTTCAGCAAAGCAACTGAATTCAACTTCTTTTGCTAGTGTTTACCATCTTCTTTTAAATTTTTATTTTTAAAAAGCTGTATAAATATCTGATCCAAATCTTTATTTCACTCTCCCTTTTTCATGTCATGTTTCTTTTTTGTTGCGATTTAAAATAACAGTATGAGATCTACCATCTTGGCAACTTTTTAAGCGTATAGCACAAGATTGTTAACTGTAAGCACGTTCTCTTGCATGATGGGAACTTTGTAACCGTTGGAGGGGAGCTCCTCTTACCCCCTTCTTTTATGGCTGCTCTTGCCTCTTACACTGTCATTTTCTTTTAGGCCTGCCAGAAGCATTTACATCTCTCAGTCTTCCAATACTTATGCAATACTTCTGATTTGGTTAATAGACTTTTAAAAATCAGGATTATCACACAATTACAAGGTCAATGCATAAGTGGTCACAGCACCTTCTCATGACGCTTCCTTACCACTCCAGCCCTTCCTTCTGGCACCTTCATTCCGTGAAAGGTTGGTTGAGTCCTGTCTCTCTTGAATATTATTCTGAGGATTGAAGTTGCTGTGGGAGAACAAAAAACGGTAAAGGTAAAAATACATGAGCTGACAGTGGAAAGAACATTTGAGAAATGCTGAGATCGAATGGATGGAGAAATGGATTACAAACACCAGAAGTTAACGTGGAGTCCGTAGACAATGGGACTTTTGAAATATTTACAGAGACTATTAAAAGAGGAGTGGGAAACATTTTGCAATTCAGAATGAATCAACTCCTTTTAGTTCTTTTTTAAGATAGGCCAAAAGCAAAATTCAAATTGCTTCTATCTGGTTTGGGTTGATTGAATATTATTTATTGAATTTGGGTAGCTATCTATACTTGAGAAACAATTATTGGGGATTTAGAAAATAAGGTAACTTACTATATATCAATATATGTATAAATTAACCAAACTTTGCTTCATAATGACCACCAAACTTCTATTAAGGAAAGAATACAAACTAGTAATAAAAAGATATATATATATATATATGTATTATATATTTTTTATATTTATATTTCAGCCAGAAGAGGGTGATGCCATCAGAAGATAAAGAAGGAAAGAGGTGGTGGGGATAGAAAATGAATGAGGTCATTTCCAGGTCCTTTCCTTGATATTTATACATGTCATTCTTCTCTCTCTCACTGTTTCTGCCTCTCACTCCCCTACACACATAAACATTTGGCAGAATTCATTAAATTTCCCTGTGATTGAATCTGTGCTACTCAACTCTTTATCTGGTCTGTATCTTTCCCCACAGTTCTTGAATTACCTTCATTGATACACGTGGCAGGTCTTGTATAAAAAAATAAATTACCTGTTCCTCATCTGTGAAAAACTTCTTCCTTGCTAACAAGACTCCACTATTCTACATAACATTAGACCCATACCAGGGTGAAATGGTGTATAGCCAATGTGACAATCATGGTACCAATTTTTCAACTTGGCTGTCTATTTTACCAAGTATCTCTAAAGGATGATAATGGTACATTTTTTTCTGCGAAAGTTTTACTTTACCAATAAAAGGGGAAAGTTGCTGCTGGCACTGTCTTCCCCGATGTAATACTAGATTAAATAGAGTTATGCTGATGTGCTGTCTGAAACTAGACACTTAATTTGCAGTCACAAGCTGACAAGCCTGAGGAAATCCAATGAGTTAAAGTGGTGATCAACTCAAAAGCTGGCAAGAGCCTGGCACCCTGATGGTATGTATGTGTGATCAGTTTAAGTAAGGCCCAGACCTACCTGCTTCCATAATTTTTACTATGTGAAAAATATAAACCCCTATTTATTTCAGCCACTGTTTAGGGGTTTTGTATAACTTTCAGGTGAAACCACCCTTAGTTTACAGAGTAGCCTGCCGTATCTCAGTTGAAGGATTCTATGAGAAATTAAATTAATACCCAGGGCACGTTACAGTGATCTTTTAAAAATTACTTACACTATATAATACATGTTTTATTCTGAAATTATAAATAAATAAACCAAGAGTTTAAAGAATTAATTTTCTTACACTTGTATGTAGCAATAAATAAATCAATACATAAATAAAAATTTAAAAAGTTTCAAATCTATTTTTTGTGTGTACCATTTCAACTCTACTATTCTTTCTATCACCCATTTGGGATACTGGCTGAGAATTTTATTGTTTGGTTTGTTTTCAAAAAAATTATGTTGGGTATAAAATTCTGCAAACTCTAAAACTTAGGTAAGAGAAATATTAGACGATGACCTCCTTGTAAACTGATTTTGGATTATATTTTTGTATTTATGCTGTCCACATGTGGTAGACTATCAAAGTATGATAAAAGGTGTACTAGATTTCTATTTCCTCCACTAACAAATCACCTACCATAAACTAAGTAACTTAAAACAAGAATAATAAACAAATTTATTATTATACATTTCTGGAGGTCAAAAGCACAAAAGTGGACTTAGTGGATGGAAGCCAGGTGTCTGCAGACCTACCTCATGTTGTGGGTGTTGAAGATAGAAACGTTTCACCTGTCTTTTCTTGTGTCTTAAGGCTGTTTTCTTTTCTTGGCTCATGGCCACTTTGGTCATCACTTCAATCACTTGCTTTCATCATTACACCTATGACCAAGCGATTCTCCTTCCTCCCCCTCATAAGAACCTTTGTGATTACATTGGCCCCAAGCGGATCATCCGCCATAACCTTCCCATCTCGCGATTCTTAAATTAATCACCTCTGTAAAGACCCTTCCGTCAAGTAAGCAAACAGAATCCTGGGTTCTAAGGATGAAGTCACAGACATCTTTGGAGAACTGCTTCAGCCTACCTACAAATGAATGCAGAAGGAACTGAATGGTTAAAATCATTCTATCCTCAGTATGTTGGCATAGTAACCATTTCTTATTTGTTAACATATGGGTGTAACTCAACCGTTGATTGCCACTGTGTTACAGCTTCTCCCTAAGGCGGTGAGAGGATGAGCTCCTGAACTGAAGGTTCTACAGGCTTCAAGTTCTTGCATAAACTGCACTGATTTCTTCCATAGTCTGAGATGACACAGTGTGACATTATCCACTCTGAGTTCTCTGCCCTTTAACTGGAATATTTTGACCATTTACATTGCTGTAATCATTAATTTAGGACAGGTTAACTTTATTACTTTTCTAGTTATTTTCTTTTTGTCCTTCCATTTCAACTTTTTCATCTCTTTCTGCTTTTTGGGAGACTTATTATTCAACTCTTATGATTCTTCTATATTGACTTTCATCTATGGTTCCCGACTCACAACTCTCATAGACCTTGTTATTTCCTAAGTGAATAAACAATACACTTACCTTTTGTTAAAGTATTCATCCTTTGGTCTCGGTTCCTGGAGCAGTTGTGAAGCACTCTTTATAAAACACTCTTTGTAAAACGTGAGAGAGCCCTCCGCTGCAGAAGCAGGTCTCTTGCCCTCCTTCCACCTGCTCTTTTTCTTCTCCTGCCTGTCTGCTTTGGAGCTGGCCCTAAATAAATGATCTGACATAACCTTTCTGATTGTAGGTCACAAGGCCCACATTTCAGGGGGGATCCTGTCCTAACACCCAAGAGAAAGGAGCATGGCAGAGAAGGGTCCAGATGAATTTGAACAGGCAGGCCTTGCCGGGTTCCCCTACTCAGTCTTTTAACGTTAGATTATATACCCTTTTTATCTAATCACATTTCTGTGTTGACTGTGCTTCAGTCAAATCTACCCAGTGAATTCTCCATAAAAGGCCCAAGAGGGTGGGTGTGGAGAGTTTTCAGAGATTTTTAAACTGATTTTGAACATGAAAGTTCCCGGAGAGTAGCACTGGGGACGGCATGGGAGTTCTGTGCCTCTTCCCCCACAGCTAGCCCTGTGCTTCTTTTTATCTGTATTCTTTAACCTTTATTATCTTCTTTATAATAAGCTGGGAAATTTAAGGGTTTCTCTGAGTTTTAAGAGCCACTTTAGCAAATGAATCAGACCCTAGGGAGGGAATCGTGGAAACTTGGACTTGTAGCCCATTGGGCAGAAGCACAGGTGGGACAACCCAGAGTTGTGATTGGTGTCTGAAGGAGGGCGGTCTAGTGGGCCCCGCCCTCAGCGCGGGGATCTAACACTATCTCCAGGTAGACAGCGTGAAATCACAGGGCGTCTGCAGAAGTGATCACTTGCTTTGTGGTGAGGAGAGGCCTCTCTAGACATTTGGTCAGGGAAGTTTTCTTTGTTGATTGTTGTGGTGTGAGAGCAGAGGAAAAATTGTTTATTTCCTTTCGCAATTATTTTTATTGCTAATAGTGGTAGTATTCCATTTTATCCCTACAATTGGCTTATCAACTTCCTTGTAGAGTTTTTCTAGAATTTATTATATACAACTTTAACTTACCACAATTTAGCTTTAAATAATATATTATTCCACATATACAGTGAGAATCTTTTGAAACTGTATTTTTATTTACTTTCTTCTGTCTTTTGTGGTCTTTTTGTCACACATTTTCCTTTTATGAATGTATAATTCCCTCAGTGCATTCTTTTTATTTTTACCTTAGTTATTTCTAAAAACACTAAAATGACTACATTTGCCCATGTATTGACTATTCGCAGTACCTTTTATCCCTTTGTACGTATCTAAATTTTCATATGGGCTTCTTCTCCTATTGGAAGAAATTCTTTTAAGCTTTCTTTATTGCAAAAATGCTGGTGAAAGATTCATTTAGAAATTGTTTGAATGTATTTATTTAAACTTTATTTCTAAAGAAGATTTTCATTTTTCTTGAGATTTTCTTTTCTTTCAGTACTTTTAATAGAATCACCCCCCCCCCCTTTTATTTTATTTTTTTTGAAACAGAGCCTCAAGCTGTCACCCTGGATAGAGTGCCGTGGCATCACAGCTCACAGCAACCTCCAATTCCTGGGCTCAAACGAGTCTCCTGCCTCTGCCTCCCTAGTAGCTGGGACTACAGGCACCTGCCACAATGCCCGGCCATTTTTTTGGTTGCAGCCGTCATTGTTGTTTGGCGGGCCCAGGCTGGATTTGAACCCACCAGCTCAGGTGTACGTGGCTGGCGCCTTAGCCCGTTGAGCCACAGGTGCTGAGCCAGAGCTGGCGGGTTTGAATCCATCCCGGGCCTGCCAAACAATAACTACAACCAAAAAATAGCCAGGCATGGTAGCAGGCGCCTGTAGTCCCCACTACTTGGGAGGCTGAGGCAAGAGACTCTCTTAAGCCCAAGAGTTGGAGGTTGCTGTGAGCTATGATGCTACGGCACTCTATCAGAGGCAACAGCTTGAGGCTCTGTCTAAAAAAAAAAAAAAAAAAAGAGAGAGAGAGAGAGAACCACAAAGTGGGACTTTAAAATAACAGAGAGTTCTCTCACAGCTGCAGGGATCTGAAGTCTGAAGCGAAGGTGTCAGCAGGGCGTAGCCTCCCAGGCTCCAGGAAGCCATGCCAGCCTGAGTGTCCCGGCTCACCGCCAACCTTGGCATTCCTGGCTTGTGGCAGCAGCTCTGGCATCTTTGCCTCCGTCCTTGAGCAGTGTCCTCCCTGCGTGTCTGTCTTTACATGGTGTCTCTTGCAAGGACACACGTCATATTGGGTCAGGGCCCACCCTAATGATCTCATCTTTACTTGACAACATCGGCAAAACCACAATTTCCAAATAAGGTCACATCCACAGGTACTGGGATTAGCCACTTCAGCAAGTCTCTTTGAGGGACACTGTTCAACTCCTAACAGCAGGTGACCCAGTGAGAGCAAATGTGACTTTTCTAGAACTGCTGGGAGAGGCAGGTGACCTTCCTCTGCACTGTGCTGGCTTCACTTAATCTGGACTGACCAGTCCTAGCCACCTGGGCTTACCCAGCTCCGGGTTTTAGCCTGGCACTCTTGCATCAAGGCAGCCTCAGCTCTCCCGAGTTGCCAGTCAGAAGTCATCTCTGTTTTTCTACTTTTCATGAGAATTTGAGTTGGATTTCTGGTGCCCGTGGAAGCCTAGGCTCTACCTGTCCCATTGCGGACCTGCTTGCAGCCCCCCTGCCCTGGACAGGAACACAGGTCCCTCAGACTCTCTGGGCTTTTGTGTCGAAAAGCATCTGTGCTAGGCTGGGCCAGACACAGTGGCTCACGCCTGTAAATCCCATGACTGTGGGAGGCCAAGGCAGGCAGATTGCCTGAGCTCAGGAGTTCCAGACCAGCCTGAGCTAAAGCAAGACCTCATCTCTAAAAATAGCCAGACATTGTGGCGGGTACCTGCAGGCCCAGCTACTTGGGAGGCTGAGGCAAGAGGATCACTTCTGCTCAAGAGTTTGAGGTTGTTGTGAGCTATGAAGATAGGGCACTCTACAGAGCGACAAAGTGAATCTCTGTCAAAAAGAGAAAAAGGAAAGAGAAAAGCCTCTGCACTGGTTCAGTGTGGGAACTCTTACTTTTGCTGTATTTTCCTTCCTAGATAATCCCTGAATCTTGCCAAGAAATGACATCTCTTCTCCCCACATACACTACCTGCCAACAAAGGTCTCTGGGAGGGGGGTTGGCTCTCCTAGGGCTTTCCCTGTGCCAGCCCCTTCCTCCTTGGGGCTCAGAGTTCCCTAAGAGAGATGCAGCCCCACATGTGAGCTGCCCTATCCTGGCCACCCTAGAAGGCTTTCCAAAGCTCAAGCTGCTCCAGGGCCCCGTGGCTACATCAGCTGGCCCCTGACAAGCCAGCCCATCCATGCCAACTCCTGCCACAGCACATGCCAGGGCACGATCCCAGCGAGCTTCACATTGACAAGAGCTAGGCTTGGGGGTATCAGTTTGGGCTGTGCCTTACACCGGCTCTGTTGCCCGTTTCTCTCTCCATTCTGGGGGCCCCTGACTGTGCGGAGGGAGGCCCTGGCATGTGTGAGTGATCACCTGAGGGCTGGGAGCAGTGCTGGGGGGACCAGACCTAAGTCCCGGCCCCCGCAGAGGCCTCTGGATGGGGTGCCCAGGGCATCAGCTTGGTTGTGCAAGGAGAGGACTCAGAAGGGAGGTGGTGGCAGAGGGCAGCCTGGGCAAAGGCCAATGGCAGGCTGAGGATGAGTCCCAGCTACCTGACAGTGGCTCTGGCAAACCAGCTGTCACATGGTGGACAAAGAGGAGCATGGGGTCAAGGCCCTGTCCACATCACACCCATGACATACCCCTGCCATGATGGAGGAGCCCGTGTGGAAAGAGGACCACATGGCCAACAGAGCTGCCACCTAGGAGAGTGGCCGTCAGTGCCCCAGTGTCGGGTGGTGGGTGGTGACACTGCCAGAGGGACCTGCTAGGCAGGTGTGGCTATCCTTGCCCAGAAAGAGCCATATGGGGGAGGCTGACAGCTTCTACCCAGGCCCTGTCTAGCCCTCCTGGGCCTCCACTCCTCTGTCCAGACCTGTGGAGGCCCTGACAGAAATCCCACTGGGCCCCACTCTGTTTTCCACATGGTGGCCTAAAGAGGAGCTGGGAGAGGGGAGTGTGTTCGGGGCCCAGAACATTGCCTGGGCAAAGGCCCAGAGAACAGATGGGGCTGCCAGTCTTGGTAACTCACTGGCCCCTGTGGGCACATCCTGGCAGCTGGGGGGGCCTGAGGAGACGGGGTCTGGGTGAACAGGCCTATGCTGGGACATGCCCTTCCAGCCCACTGAAGCTCCAGTGAGGACCCCCACACGCTCCCTGGGCCTAGGGTGGGAACTGGGGACAAGTGTGGGCAGGGCAGGGTGGGCCATCCTAAGGTGTGGGACAGACAAACCCCTCCCAGGACAGGCGTCCACCACCCATCCACCCACAGCGTGTCTGAGGCCTGCCCTGGCCTGTCTGCCCGCCCACCCCACCCAACATTTTCCGATGGAAAGTTTCCAAGACAACTGCAGCACAAACCCCATGAGAAAGACTTGCCCAAGCAGGGGTGGGCCTGGGTGGTCATAGGCTGGGAGTTTGAAGGAAGACAGAGGAGCTGCCTTCAGGCCCCAGGGACTCTTAGGGTACCTCCTTGGCAGGTGACCATCCACACCCCCAGGCCGCCTGGGCAAGGTCTCAGGCACTGCATCCCCTCCCAGAGGGCCCGGGGCACACCAAGGCGGGGAACACAGAAAAGCCTCAGTGCACAGCCTCTACTCCCTGTGGAGGCCAGAACTTGGCATGGAACCAACAGATGGGGTATGGAAGAGCCTGGGCTGCCGGCTGACCACCTTGCCACAGAGCACACCTCTGCCTGGCAGGCCTGGGAGGAGGGGGCTTTCGGGCTAGGGGAGGGGCAGGTTCATTCCAGGACTGGGTGGGGGAGGGTGTGGCCCAGGCGTATAGTTCCTGGAAGCAAGGTGGGGGGGGGGTAGTCCCCCAGGGTGGGTGGCCAGAGGATGGAGAAGGCATCCCGGGCCAAGCGGGGTGGGGAGGTGCCCTCGCTGGGGTCTGCACGGTTGGGGAGAGGATGGGACAGCCCACCATCTCCTCTTTCCCTTGCCTCTACCCAGGTGGGATCTCAGCCCCAGGGCAGGGCATAGAGCAGGACTGGCCTGGGTGGGGCATGGGCCACCCCAGTACAGAAAGTGAAAGGAGAGAGGCAGGAAGTTCCAGTTGTCCCTTTTCCAGCCCCTTCCCCCACCCAGAAGACCAGAGGCAGGGAGGGAGCCAGGCCAGAGAAAAGTGCTAGGGCCTCCAGCTAGACTGGCTGAGTGGTGGCCAGGAGGGAAGGCCTGGGAAGGGATATGGGTCAAGGTGGGCACCAACTCAGGGTCTTGGGGTCCCTCCAACCCCCTAGGCCTTCTCCAACCTGCCCAGTCCAGGCCCAGCAGCAGTGACCCCCAGACGGTAAGCCTAAGGGTGTGATCCCGGCACCAGCCTTTGGCACAGGGGCGTGTGGGATGCCAGACAGGTGACTCTGCAGCTGTTTCAGGTGGTCTGGCAGGGCTGCTATGTGCCCTGCTACCCTGAAGCATCAGCAGGGGAAACCCATCCCTGAGGCTGCCTGGGGCCAGCTGCAGCTCTAGGGCTCCCTCCAGCAGCTCCTGGGCTTGGTGCCCCCAAT
Source organism: Perodicticus potto (assembly GCA_963574655.1). Lineage (NCBI taxonomy): Eukaryota > Metazoa > Chordata > Mammalia > Primates > Lorisidae > Perodicticus > Perodicticus potto. The sequence continues at coordinate 21,730 of CAUYRH010007862.1, forward strand.
GCTACCAAGGTGATGGAGGCTGTAGAGGTGGGACCTGGGTGGCAAGGAGGGAACAAGCCCAGCTAAGGCAGAACCACTAGGTTCAGGAGAGTGGGTGCAGCCCCCAGGGCCCCTGGACACCTTGCACAGCTGGCTGAACAACACAGAGGGGTTGCTGCCCAGCCGCGGAGGTATGGGTATGGAGGGCAAGGCCCTGTGGGGCCCCAAGGCCTCCACTGAAACTCAGAGCAAGCTACTGGCCCAGGAGCCTGCCGGTGCCCTGTCATACTTGACCCTTACCGGGAGGCAGGCTGAATGTAGATTCAGGGGAGGAAGAAACCACCAATGTCCCCATCGCTAGTGGCACCTGAAAAGAACAGTGGTGGGTGGACGGGGCACAGCCCAGGACCCTGGATGCCAGACCCCATCACTGGAAGCTGCTCTAGCACCTGCTTGGGCACAGGTGGAGAGGAGGCAGCGGGAGCAGGGAACCTTGAGGGGTAGGGCACACAGTGGGACCACTTGGTCATATGGTGGGGCTAGGAAGGGTGACAGTGCATGGAGGGTGCCACCGACTGCCCTTTCTTGGTCCCCAGGTGGAAGCTCCCAGTGGCACAGAGCCTCTCCTTGTGAGGGTGGGCCTCAGGGTGGCTCCCACTGCACTGGGGCCCTGGGGCCAGGAGGGGATGTTCAGGGCCTGCAGTGGAACAGAGCTGACAGGGGCTCAGCAGTGTCTGCAGCATATGGTTCAGATCAAGGACTTGGAAAAAGCCCCGGCGATGGGCCAGAAGCTAGCAGGGCTGCCCACTTGGTGAGTGACCCCTCAGCCTGACCTGGCCTGGTGTTGACATCTGTAAGCAGGTGTTTGCACTCCCCTTGGCCCACCGAGAAGAAAGGTCTTCACCTCGTCCATGTACTCTGAGGAGATTGTCCATGCTCCCTGGAGCAGCGATGGCTGGGAGTGAGCGCTGAGGAGGCCTGAGGAAATGCTGGGTTCTTCCCCAGCTGAGGCCACAGTGCACAGTGCCTGTCCAGGAGCAGCACCTTCCCTGGGGCTGCAGGGGTCATGTGGCCAAGCCCGGGAGTTGGGCTGGAGGCCCAGATGCACAGGAGGCTAGAGCCAGGTGGGGCAGGGTGGGTTGCCATGCCCAGGGCTGGGCTCTCAGAGGACCCTGTCTATCCCCAGCTGTACTACAGACAGAAATTGAGGAGGAGGGTGGCACCTGTGGCTCAAAGGAGTAAGGCGCCAGCCCCATATGCTGGAGGTGGCGGGTTCAAACCCAGCCCTGGCCAAAAACCGCACACACACACACACAAAAAAAGAAAGAAAGAAAGAAAAAGAAATTGAGGAGGAGCTGCAGTCTGAGGGCAGCGGGCCCCAGTCTACAAATGCCTTAGAAGGCTGGGGGAGGGGAAAGGTCACCTAGAGGCCCTAGGGAAAAGAGAAGAGACCACAGAGGGACTAGACATCTTGGGGGGCTCTGGGCTGGAGCTGCTGTCCACTGGTGGGAAGGGTCTGATCAACGGACACACACTGTCTGAAGAGAGTATCCAGAGGAGCTAGGAAGGCAGGGGCTGGCAGTGTTAGGAGGAGGATTTCTGGTGGCAATTTTATGACTTGGCTCCTATACTTCCAACAGCCTGAATCCCGAATCACTCTGTTCTTCCTGTGGGGTCAGGATGGGAAGGACATGCCCACAGGTGGGAAAGTGCTTCCCACTCTGTCTGTGGTGAGGTGGGATGGGGAGGCCGAGGGGTCTGGGCTCATCTCCTGCCTTTTCTATCAAGCAAAGTTCCCAAGTAACACCATGGGGCTATCATTTATGACTCCCATTTATGCAGCTACTGGAAAGAAATATATATCTGGAGTAAGATACAAAGAAATTTAATTCTGGGAGGGCAAGTGGAGGGAGAGTATTTTTTGGGATCTCACCTGATGTGCACAATGCAAGGGTACATCTCAAAACAACTAGGAGTATATTATAAATGTCATACCACAAAAATTAGTAAGTGGGGTGGCGCCTGTGGCTCTAAGGAATAGGGCGCCGGCCCCATATGCTAGAGGTGGCGGGTTCAAACCCAGCCCCTGGCCAAAAACTGCAAAAATGAGTAAGTGAGGTGGTATTTATACGAATTAGTTTGATTCAAGCTTTCCACATTGTATATCAAATCACCACAATTGTACCCCATAAAGATACAGTTATGATTTAATAAAACTTAAGTAAAAAATTAATAAGTAAATTTAATTCTGAGGTACAGGTAGAGGCCTTCTCTCCTGTGTTTAATGTAACCTTGGGTGGTTCTGCCCTGGCTTGGCCCTCTGCTTCCTCCTTGTCTCCTCGTAAAGTGGGAGAGACTGGTTTTGCCCAAAGTTTTCCTCCTACCCTGCACATCTGGACCTCTCTTCTCTTGCCCGCTCACATTTGCTCCGTGTACTTGGGGACTGTGTTAGTTCCCTGGAGCAGCTATAAACACCACTACCTGAGCAGCTCGGATAGCAGAATGTAGTGACTTACAGTTCTCAAGGCCAAAAGTCTGACATCAAGGGCTGTGCAGGGCTGTTTCCTTCTGAGGGCTGTGAGGGACAGTCTGCTTCAGGCTGCTCTCGGTGTGTAGACAGCCCTCTCCGTGTGTCATCAGATCATCATTGTGTCCAAATTTCTCTTTTCATAAAGACATTGGGCCGCTCCAGCAGGATGTCATCTTAACTAAGTACGCCCTGCGTCCAAGTGAGTTTTTTGTTCTGAGGGGAGCAGGACTTCAACATGGGGAGTTGGGGACACAATTCCACCCATAAGAAGGAATAACGCTGCTGGCTCTACTAGTCTGTCCTTGCCCAACCCTCAGTTTCCAGTGTGATAGCCGCAGTAAGGCAGAGGCTGTGTTCCCACTGGCTGTGCCCTTGAAGGCCCAGGGCAGGAGGGGCTGGGCCAGGCTGTGTCATGTTATTGGGACAGCAGTCCCCACTGGCACCTTTGCTGCAGGGTGGCCCAGCCTTGTGAGTACCCGTGAGGCAGCCTGCCACCTGGTCCTGCTGTTTGGCTGCTGTGTCCAGCTCCTTGGTGGAGTAGTCAGTCTGCTGCTGGGCTCTGTGCCCAGCCCCCTCCCACTTGGCCCTCCCTCCTGCTCATTCCGCTCACATCTCCTCTGGAAGCCTGCATCCTGAAAATATGGCTGCCCATGGGCCACTTTATGAAGGAGCTGCTCGTGCTCCCCCATAGGCTGGCCCATGCCAAGACCTGAGGGACCAAAGAGGAGCCTGTGGCTCAAGGTTCTGGCCTGCACAGTGTGGTCAGGGCTCCTCAGCCCGGGGTCAGCATGGTGACACTACTCTTGTGGGCTCTGGGTCCCCCTCCTAGGACCACACCCTCCAAGAGTCCCTCGGACCTGCTGGGAGCCTGAAGGGAGCTGGGTAGCTGCAGGGCAAGGTGCACCTGCTGAGGGGCTCAGCTCAGGGGTGGCAGCCCTGGTGTGGGGCCCACCTTGCTAACTTCCTAACCCCTCTGTCTTTCCCCATGCCCTAACGTCTGTCCCTGCTGCATCATGGTATGGGGCCAGTCTGGGGGCTACTGGCCAAAGCATTGGGGGAGGTGCTAGCTCAGAGAAGCCCTGACCAGGAGTGGCCCAGGGTCCTGGAGAGTAGGTAAGTCACCCAGGTATGCCTTCTAGGGGTGTCCCCCAAAGAGCTGAGCTAGAGGCCATGACGAGAAGCTGGAGCCATGGGAGAGGAGCCAGGGGCTAGGCCAGCTGCATGCAGCCATCCCCCAGGAGGTGAGGGCAGATGGGCGCAGTATCCACCCTGGCCAGCCTCACACCACCTTCTGCAGTGAGGGGCTGGCACCACCTAGATTTTGTGGCCGGGTGGGAATGCCACCTATCATGGCTCAGCCACAGGAAGAAGTGGCACTGGGGTGCACTGCAGGTCATGAGCCACAGCCAGCATTACTGTGCTTCTCAGCAGGACTTCAGGGACAGGGTCCCGGCATCAGGTGAACAGGGTCAGGACAGCATGGTCTGCCTGTGAGAGCCCCGCCCTCTCAGGGCTCTGCCACGGCCAGCAGCAGCCACACAGCGTGGCCACTGTGGAGGACACAGAAGGGAGCAAGTGAATGGGTGACCAGAGGGTGGCCCAGGATCCAGGACATCTTGGGGAGCAGGTGTGAATGTGGACCTGGTGGTGGCAGTGAGGGCAGAGCCGGGGAAGTTGTCCCCAGCACCCCTGCTCCAGGAGACCCAATCCTCATCTGGGATCTGGGCAGCAAAGATGAGGGGAGCAGGCAGAAGACGCCCTGTGCTGGTGCCTCCAGCCTGCCCCGGAATGTGGGTGCCCGGGAATCCCAAGGAGACGGGGAACCCTCTCTGAGCCCAGTTGGAGGGGCTGGACCTGTGGGGTGAGGCCTGGCCACTGTCCCCAGACAAACCTGAGAGCCCAGCTCTTACAAGGTCAGGGCTAAGGGCCCACGAAGAATCCTGAGGACATCTGCACCGGGGTGCCTGCCCTCCCACTCCCTGCATTTCCCCACCAACTCCGCTCCAAAGCGCGGGACGCGTCCCCACGAGCCTGCCAGTCGTACCTTGTCCGAGACTGGGGTGGAGTGGCGGGTGGAGAGGCTCCTGCTCGTCCGCCCCGCCCCGCCCCACCCCTCCTCGCGCCCCCAGATGGAGGGCGGGGCCGCCGCGGGGAGGGGCCTGCACGCCTTTAAAACTGCGAGGGGGCGCAGGCCAAGCGAGGGACGGTGCGCTGGTTGCTGAACCGACAGGTGCAGGCAGGTGGGGACATGGACCGGGAAGCGGGCCACCGAAGGAAACCGAAATACTTGCCCCGGCCGAGACGAGGGCCGTCTCGGCCGGGGGAGGCGCAGGCAGGCGGTGCAGCCTGCCGGGCAGGTGTCCCTCTAGAGCCCGGGCTGGGCTGGGGCATGAGGCCAGGCGCAGAGGGCTCGCCAGCCCGCGGCTTCCCGGCAGGTTGGGCGCGCCGTCCTGGGCAGCTCCCAGATCGGGTTCCTCCTAGTCTCCGCCCCTGGCATGGTTGGCGGCGGGGGTGGGGGTGGGGGGGTGGTCTTCGGAGCAGGCAGGTGGCCAGGCCTTCAGGGTGCCAGATTGAGAGGGCGGGACAGCTCCTGGCAGCATTGTTGGGACTAGGATGCATCGCTGGCTGGTGAGGGAGCTGCCTGCTGTCCAGGGTGAGAGGTCACAAGGAGGGTCACTCTGGTCTTCTGGAGACCCTGGGGAGGCAGAGGTAGGAGAGGCCCTCCCCACCATTGGAGGTGGCCCTCTTCCCACCTGCCTGTGTTCCAATCTTGTGTTACAGCCTCTGACCACAGGTGCAAGGTACACGTGGGACAGAGGTCCAGATTGCTGCCTCCCTATGTGGGCTTAGGCAGCACCACCAGGATCTGTTCTGGTCTGGCCCCAGGCTGGAGGGGGGCCTGTAGGCAGTGTGGTGATAGATCATGGCCCCCCTGCTGGCTGGGCACAGACCCAGCCTTCTCAGGAATGGACTCCCTTCACCTGTTGCCTGGGGACCGCCTGAGGCGGGGTCCTTTCCTTCCTCAAACTCTTGGGAAATCTGTGGGCCCAAGGGGACACTGACTCTTTGGCTTCTGTGATGCCTTGAGCTTTCCTCTGGTCTCCTGCCTTGAAACTTCCTCTTCAACTGCCGGCCCTGCCCTGGATGCCCTGCATTTGCTCCAGCTGTCTTGCTCCGTCCTGCTGCCTTCCCAGGTCCCTGTGCAGACCCAGGCCACCCTCTCTGCACCTTCCTCTTGCCAGCCTGGGAAGGGGCAGGGCCCGAGAAGCACATAACAGGCTCAAGGTTGCCACCGAAGGGATAGGGAGTGGCACAGCCATCTGCAACCGGCACACTCACATGTGGCCGGCCTGCCCCACCTCCTCACCTCTCTCCTGAGTCTTCCTTTGTTGAGGGAACCTGAGCCCCTGTCCCCATGCCCCTGCTTACGTTGTCTGTCTCTGGCTGTCTCACCTTGGCATTGCCTTCTCCACAGCAGCACAGCCCATCTGGCCTGTGATGCTCTGACTTCCCTGAGCTTCTCTCTTCTCCCTTCACCTGGCCCTCTTGCCAGAACCTAGCCTGGGCTGGATGCCACCCTCCTGCATAGTCCTCTGGGCTCCCAGGCCATGTGGAGGGGGCCCTGGAGCTAGGCATGCTTGGCAGAGGGAACAGTGCCCCGGGGCAGTCACTAGTGCAGATGGGCACAACAGCACCCAGGCAGGGTTCCTGGAAGTAGAGCCTGAGACTGGTCCCAGGATGGTCCCAGGAAAGGAAGTGATGAGGCTGGGTGGGCAGCCCTGTGTCCAGCATGACTGTGTTTTTGAGCCCAGCCTCTGCCTAGGGAAGCCAAGCACATAAGAGAAGGCTCTGGGGATGGGTACCCTGGGCACCCCTGGCCTCTCCCACTATCCAGATGCCTTCAACCCAATGCACATCTGGCTCAAGCTAGGGAGTGACCAGACCCCCTTCCAAACAGAACTGGGCAGGGCAGACCCACACATGCCCCACCCCCTCCTGGTGAAGTGTGCTGCCCTGCTGGGCAGGTGACTCCCCTCTGGCCACATGGTCCTGGACATGAGGGGCCAGAGCACACTGGGAGCTGCAGCAGCCCTCGGCTCAGTGAGCCTGGCTGTGTCCTTTGGTGAAAGTTTTCCTTCATCCAGGGACCCCTCAACCAAGAGCTGCAGGGTGGCGTCACAGCCCCCATCAGGTCATTGGGGATGTTGGGTTGTTCTGGACCCGTGTGGCCCGCTTCCTGGGACATGGTGCTGTGGGAAGCAGAGTACCTGGCCTCCTGGGTGATTGTGCCCCAGCCTGCATGGGCCCCTGGGAGCCAGCCCTTCCACAGTGCCTTCGGCACATGGTCCTGACTCCGTTAGGCCAGCTGCTTTCCGGTGGCACGAGATGGAGATGAAGGCCCCATCCAGCCAGTGACTTGCAATGGTCCCCTGTGCGTGTCCTACGTGTCCTGTGTATCTTCTCCCTTGCCGGACACTGTCCCACGTGCACTCCCTCTGTGTCCTGAGGCCGGGTGCTTCCCCCAGCCTAGTGGCACTGGCCCTCCTGATCCCGGCACCAATGTCTGAGGCAATTCCCAAAGGGGCTGGTGGAGGGGCCATCTGCCCGCAGCCCTCACAAGCTGGGGGCTGAGTCCTATACCCCTGGGCAGCACCTGTCCAACCCACTAGGTCCTGTGACATCAAGGGCCTTTCCCACTACAGACTATGGGGCACTGCGACCATCTGAGCCATGCTGCCCCTGGCACCTGTTCTGCTGCCTGGTGGGGTCCCCTGCTGTGTAGTGTGGAGGCCACCCTGAGTGAGCAGGCTGTAGGGTGGCATGCAGGGCTTGCAAGCTGTGGCCCCTCAGGGGACCATCCTGGGAGAGGGCATGAGAGGACCCCAGCACCTTCCATGGTTAGGGTTGCAGGTCCTCAGAGCACAGATGGGCGTGATGCCTATGTTGGCTGGACTTGAGGTTCTGGAACTCCAGGACAGCTGGCTCCAGCTGCAGATTTTGGGAGCTGAGGCAGGTGGGGGAGACCTCTGACTTGGTGGGTGGAGGATGCACAGCAGGACCCCATCGCCAGGGAGGAGTCAGAGGCAGGCAGTGGTCAGGCCCAAAATGTGTTTGTGGTGTTTGGCAGCCAGAGTTGGCGGCTGCCCCAGCAGGAGCTGTGGGGTGGGGATAAGAGGTGGATGTGGGGGTCTGACCCTCTTCTAAAAACCCTCTATGGGGTGGTGTGGGTTCCAACAGGAATGAGGGGGCTGGGGAAACAGCAAGCAGGCCTCTGCCTCCATCAGCACACGCCGCCTCCTGTCTGATTGTCATCTTGCAGGAACACCAGCTGCATTAGGTTAGGACCAGCCCTACTCCTGGCATGGTCTCATTTTACCTCAGTGACACCTGCAGAGCACAGGAGCTAGGAGGAGAAGGGGGCAGACCAGAAGGAGTGGGTGGGTATGGCCAGGAAAGAAGAGTGCACTGCCCAGCAGTCTGTGCAGAGGAGCAGCGTGTGGAGCTGGATGACAGGATGGGTGGGTGAGGGGCCCTTACCTGGCCTGTGCACGACACCTGCCAGGACTGGTGCCCGTCTGCTGAGTCTGTGGCCTCCTACCTGGGCCCCCCAAGATGGATGTGGTTGTAGGGGTGCCATAGCCCAGAGGCCAAGGTGGTATGGTGGGCTAGGGGAGATTCTGGATCGAGTGTTCAGAGGGGACACAGGGCCAGGCTGAGGTAGGACACCTGGCAGGTCAGAAGGAAGGTGTCTTATGAGAGTCCCATGGGCGGTTGGGGAAGGAGAGGGAGCTGGGGAGCTGGTGCCCCTATATTTGAAGGCAGAGGCTTCCTAGTGTGGGTAGAAGGTATTGAGAGGCTTGTGGATTGGGGCAGGTGGGCACAGGGCGGAGCCTCTGGGGAAGTGAAGGGAGGGTCCAGAGGTTGGGAGACTGGTGCCCAAGCTGCGGGTGGGCTTATGGGTAGAGCTGCAGCCTTTCTGGGGGCGTGGCTGAGGACAGAGGGGCCCAGTGTCCTTGCACCAGTACTCTGGGGGCTATGACCAGCCACAGAAGACTACCCTTGAGTCCTGAGAGGCCAGCCCCAGACCCCTGAGCTCACCCTGACCCTCTGTATGCTCTGCACTCAGGGGTCCCTGGGTGGAGGGTGCTCATCCCCAGGGTGGGGTTGCCTCTTGCACAGCAGATTTGACTTCTCAGGAATGCTCTGGCCTTGGTCCCTGACTGAGCCTTTCTGTCTCCCACAGGACACACAAGTAGACCTCTGGCAAATTGTACAAGCTGTGTGTGATGAGCAGTCACACCTCTCCTTGCAACAACCTGGTCTCTGACAGCATGCAGCAAGCCAGCATTCCACAAACCATGACGGCTGTGCCAGAAGCCAGCAGTCTCTGCAGGCTGGAGGCCAAGGCAGCACCATCCTCCCAGGCCAAGGGCATAGCTGGGGTGTACATGGAGGCCTCAGGCCAGGTCCAGAGTTTCTACACGGCCATGAGGCAGGGCCATCTGCCTGCGAGGCTGGGGCTGACTCTGCTGGAGGCCCAGGCGGCCACTGGAGGCCTCGTGGACCCTGTCCAGGGCGAGCTGCTCCCTGTGTCACAGGCTCTGCAGGAGGGTCTGGTGGGGCTGGAGCTGAGGGAGAAGCTGCTGGCTGCTGAGTGTGCAGTCACTGGCTACCCAGACCCCTATGGGGGTGAGAAGCTGGCCCTCTTCCAGGCCATTGGGAAGGAGGTCGTGGATAGGGCCCTGGGCTGGAGTTGGCTGGAGGCCCAGTTGGCCACAGGGGGCCTGGTGGACCCCTCCCAGGGCGTGCGAGTGGACCCTGAGACAGCCTGCCAGCAGGGTCTTCTGGATCGGGAGACATGGCAGGGCCTGTTGGAGCTTGAGCCCAAAGCAAGTTCCCTGGGTTTCCTCGACCCCAACACTCTGGAGCGGCTGACATACCGTAAGCTGCTGGAAAGGTGTGTGCAGGCCCCTGGCTTAGGGTTGGCCCTGCTACCCATCAGGACCACATTCCACTCTATGGGCGGGGCAGTGAGTGCTGCTGAGCTGCTAGAGGTAGGTGTTCTGGACAAGGAGGCCGTGCAGGATCTGCAGGAGGGCAGGCTGGCTACGCAGGATGTGAGTAGGCGTGCCGAAGTGCGGCGGTACCTGGAGGGGACTGGCAGCGTGGCGGGGGTTGTCCTACTGCCTGAAGGCTGCAAGAAGAGTTTTTTCCAGGCCATCTCTGAGCATCTACTCCCAATGGGCACTGTACTCCCACTTCTGGAGGCTCAGGCCGCCACCTACACCCTGGTGGACCCAGCCACAGGCCGGCGGCTATGGGTGGATGAAGCAGTGAGGGTGGGCCTGGTGGGCCCTGAGCTCTACGAGCAGCTCCTTGTGGCGGAGCAGGCTGTGACAGGGTACCACGACCCCTTCAGCATCTCCCGGATTCCCCTCTTCCAGGCCATGAAGAAGGGACTGGTGGACACGCCGTTGGCACTGCGACTCTTGGATGCACAACTGGCCACAGGTGGGTTAGTATGTCCCACCCGCAGGCTTCGGCTGCCCCTGGGGGCAGCCCTGCACTTTGGCTGCCTGGACAAGACCACTCAGCAGCTGCTCTCACAGACCACCGGCTTCACAGTCCCCAGCACGCACAGAAGCCTGCACTATGAGCAGCTGCTGGCCTGCTGTGTCACTGACCCCGAGACAGGGCTCGCCTTCCTGCCCCTCCCAGGGGGGCTTGGTGGAGAGACACCCCGGGGACCCCTGTTCATTGAGGACTGCACTCGGCAAGCCTTGAGTGCAGCCATGACCACCATCTCTGTGGGAAAGGGCCGGGACCGGCCCGTGTCCCTCTGGGAGCTGCTCTTCTCTGAGGCAGTCCCTGTGCAGCAGAGGGCAACACTAGCCCAGCGGCATCAGGAAGGTGCCCTGTCAGTGGAGGAGCTGGCTGCTGAGCTGAAATCTATCATCGAGCAAGCTGCAGCCACCGCCAGGGTCACCTTTGCTGGGCTGAGGGATTCCGTCACACCAGGAGAGCTACTGAGCGCCAAGATCATCAGCCAGGATGTGTATGAGCAGCTAGAACAAGGGCAGACCACGGCCCAGGATGTGGGTAGCCTGGACTCAGTGCAGCGCTACCTACAGGGCACGGGCTGCATCGCCGGCTTGTTGCTGCCCGGCTCCCAGGAGCGGCTCAGTGTGTATGAGGCCCGCAGCAGGGGGCTGCTCAGGCCTGGCACTGCCCTCATTCTTCTCGAGGCGCAGGCTGCCACTGGCTTCATCATGGACCCCAAGGAAAACAAGAGTCACTCTGTGGAAGAGGCACTGAGGGCCGGCATCATTGGGTCCGACGTGTACATGAAGCTGCTGTCGGCCGAGCGTGCCGTCACCGGCTACACCGACCCCTACACCGGGGAGCAGATCTCCCTCTTCCAGGCCATGCAGCGGGACCTCATCGTGCGGGACCACGGCATCCGCCTGCTGGAGGCCCAGATCGCCACGGGCGGGGTCATTGACCCCATGCACAGCCACCGTGTGCCCATAGATGTGGCCTACCAGCGCGGCTATTTTGATGAAGAGATGAACCGCGTCCTCGTGGACCCGAGTGATGACACCAAGGGCTTCTTCGACCCCAACACGCATGAGAACCTCACCTACATGCAGCTGCTGCGCCGCTGCGTGCGTGACCCAGACTCCGGGCTC